>PVIH01005409.1:0-124735 GCA_004025045.1 Sigmodon hispidus
CCATCCATCCACCCACCCACCCATCCGTCCACCCACCCACCCATCCGTCCATCCATCCACCCATCCATCCATCCATTCACCCACCCATTCATCCATCCATCCATCCATTCATCCATCCATCCCTCACCCAGATCACAAACAGCCCCTTAACCCTTAGGCTTCTAACCTGATGCTGCAGAACATCTACTCTGGAAGAATTTTGTGTAACAAACTTGCCTTAAAACCTAGTCTGACTTCCCATTGCCTCTCTTTATAGTTCAGTTCCATAGGCCTTCATTGTTTTATCCATGTTCTTCTTTTTTACCTCACCTGAACTCTGCCCTTATCCATTACTCCACAGATACCATTTGTCACTGGAGTGGTGCTTTATACTTGGTACCTGGTTAGTTAGCATCCTGCTCTCCCAGGAAGATGATGGTTCTCCATGTTGTCTTCACAACTGTCTGCCTCATACTCCTTCAGATGTTTCCCCAGATTACCTGAACATCTTTCCTCTTGCTTTACCCTGACACTATGCCCGACTTTAAACCATTTTCCACACTGATATACTTGGAGGGGGGCGGTGAGTGATAGAGCACTTGCCTAGTGTGATGACACTCTGAGTCCCCTTCTCCAGTACCAACTCACAAATATTTTACGTGTACATTGTATGTGATCTTTTTTGTTGGTTTTCTGACAGACAACTTATTTGTGGCTTTTGACGTGTCTGTTCTACCAGAGTAGCCAATGCTGAATGTTGCTTGTGTTTGCACATATTACATCTCCATTAGCACCCATTGATTGTATTTTTGTAATACGTAGTAAGAAATCTAATTTATTGAGCGAGCAAAATGCTTGTCATAAAACAATGAATATAATAATGTCAGTCTCAATCCATGTATGACTTTTTTATCTGGAGGACAGACAGTACATAACAGTAAAGAGCTTGGCAATTGCAGTTCATGGGGAGGGAGGGCCTTAGCAAGGAAAAGGAGGCTGGCAGGGAAGCACACTGCACAGCAGCAGCAAACAAAGCATCTTCTTAGAGGAATGACCTGAAAAGCCAATGAGATGTGTAGGTAGGAAATAGGTAGGAAGGTATAAACTAGACACTCAGCATGTGAGCAGTAGAGGTGAAGTGCAAAGTAGTAGGGCCACATCAAAGGAAACTGGAACGGGTCACAGTCCAGTGCACAGTGAGAAAGAAAACCACACTGGATATTAGAAGGTGTGGAGGGGAAATGAGAGGTGGGTATATTGTGTTGGGGGCAGGGTTCTACATCTTAGTATTCTTGACATCTGACATGAACTCAATGACATTCTCTCTCTCTAGGTCTCTGTCTCTCTGCCTCTCTCTGTCACTCTCTGTCTCTGTTTATCTGTCTGTCTGTCTGTCTCTCTCGTGTGTGTGTGTGTGTGTGTGTGTGTGTGTGTGTGTGAGAGAGAGAGAGAGAGAGAGAGAGAGAGAGAGAGAGAGAGAGACAGAGAGAGACAGAGAGAGACAGAGAGAGAGACAGAGAGAAAGAGAGACAGAGAGAAAGAGAGAGAGAAAGAGAGAGCCTCTGTGCATTTAGCAGCATCCATGGCTTATGGTCTATGTCCAGTGATACATCATTCTTCCTCAAGAAGTTTTAGCATATCAAAATGTCCTGACATTTCCAAGCATCTTTTGAGTGGCAAAAATCTATGGCTGGAAGCAGAGAGGCCAAAGATGTTATTGTTCAAGAAGTGGGATGATGTTTGAGGTAGTGGTGGAGCGGCTACTCCACCATGAGTTTATATAGGTAACCAGCAGCTCAGTGCTTTGGGAGTACTTGCAACAGGAGCTTATGTTTGTTTGTTTTAGATAAATATTTTTTTCCCCACAAATGTTTTTTGATTTTTGTTTTTCTTTGTTAGAAATAAGGCCCAATTTAAGGTCTTTTCCATGATGTTGTTTTGATCAGAGTCTTTTTGATAATAACAGAATCCCTTGTAATGAAAAGAGATTTCTTAAAGGATGTCAGGAGACAGAGAAAGGCCATGTCCGGGACTTAGGATCTTCTTATACACTCTATAAAGATGCTCAGCCCACATGGGACTATTCTACCAAAAATCAGTTTCTTCTAGGCCAGAAGGACAACCTGTACCACAGAGCTGATCCAAGTTTCTCAAAAGTGTGCTGCTTTGGATAGAAAAAGAAATAAAGAAAGAAAACATGAAAGAAAGAAAGGCAAAAAAGAAATTGTAGAGGATCCTGGGACATAGATAGTATGTGTGTTTGTAGCTCAGGACCATAGGTGAAGGCAGCAGGCCTGGAGGGAGCTGATGCTCTGGCTGAATAAACCAGCCCGAGTTACCTGCGACTGTGTAAAGATGGCTTGTAGAGGTGTTGGTCCTTTTTTCTGGTTTAAGTGGTGCTTTCTCCTGATGTGTGGTATTCCTTTCCTCTTAAAGTTCCCCTCCTACCCTAAAGACCCTGTGTCTGGTCACCTTTGAAAATGCCAACTGTGTGGCCCATTAAACACTCTGCCTCTGCAGGTCACCATGATACTGAGTTCCCTTTGCCCTGGGGACAGAGTCCAAATGACACACCAGACTTTGTAGTCTGACTCAAATCAATCTGGAAGTTGATTTCTGTTCTTGTCACCTTACCCAGCACTGTGTCCACCCAATCCTTTCCCAGTCCCTGATTAGGCTACCCTCTCTCAGACCATTCACTGCTCAAGCTCCATTTCTGGCTAGAATCCTGTATCCTGTTTGTTGTTCTAAGAAGTCACTGTCCTGAAGGTGCACCTCATTGATTTCTCCAGGAAGGTTTAGGAGTCCCTCTGCATTGTGTAACTCTTGTCACATGACAGGGTCACTACTTCTTGTATGATTGTACCCTTAGTGCTTTGGACACATGCTAAATGTATGTTGAATGAGTTTGAGTCAGTGTTGATTTCCAAAAGCAAGAGGGAAGCCTATCTTAATGTGAAAGATATATAACAGTTCTCTGTGTGTGTGTGTGTGTGTGTGTGTGTGTGTGTGTGTGTGTGTGAGTGTGTGTGTCTCAGAACTGCTTTCAAGTCTCTTGACTCGTGTGCAGGCAGGTAAAACTGGCCGCTAACCTGTTTTATTTGTTTGGTTGTTATTTGTCATCTTGATAACAAGCTAGAGTTATCTGAAAAAGAGAAACCACAATTGAGAAAATGCCTCCACCAGACTGGGCTGTAGGGTTTTTGTTGTTGTTGTTTAAATGATTAATGAGGGAGGAGGTACCAGCCCCCTGTGGGTGGTGCTACCCCTGGGCAGGTGGTTCTAGCTGAATAAAAAGAGCAGGCTGATTAAGCCATTGGGAACAAGACAATAAACATCATTTCTTCATGGATGGCCTCAAAAATAAATAAATAAATAAATAAATAAATAAATAAATAAATAAATGAATAATTCAGTTTCTGCCTCTAGCTCTTGCCTTGACAGCCCTGACTTCCCTCAGTGATGAGGTGTGACCTGAGAGTTAGATGAATTTCTTTCCCAAGTTGCTTTTAGTTGTGGTGTTACAAACTAAGACACCTACTTATTTGAAAGTTATGAGTATCTAGCTACTGTCTTGACAGTAATGATTTAACCTGAAACATTCTGACCATAATCCAGTGGATTTCTACTTTTGTCCAAAATAATATTTTATTTAAAAAATAAAAATACAGTGTTCTTAATTATGTTTTATTAAATCATAAGCCCTATAAAGGTAAAACAAAAAGAAAGTCAGAGCATATGGCCAGGCAAGAGAGAATGGTTTTAAGTATTCCAGTACGTATTTGTGTCCATAAATTCTCAAAGCAGTCCTGGAGAGCAGAGAGACTAGAGCTGTGACCCAGGCCTAAAGTCAAGGGTCTGAAAGACAAAGTATTTTGTCTTCTAGGTCCCAGCAGCTCAGTGGTATGGAAACGCATTCAAATGCATGCGACCACAAGCCTTGTGGTTTTCTTACATTGCTGAACATCATCTGAAAATGTAGTGTTAGCAAAACTTTTTAAAAAAAATTAATGTAGCAAAAATATGATCTGAATCATATGTCGAAGCTTAGTGAGTTGATCTCATAGATATTGAGAACTGAATGGTGGTCCCTAGAAGCTGGAATTGTGGGAAGAGGATGAGAAAATTTAATTAGTTGGAGCTAAGTGAGAGAAGCAGTGAGCTCCAGTGTGGTATTGTCTAGGAGGTGCAAAGAGGTACCATGTAGGCATGGTGTTCCTCAAACAGCTATGGAAAGAGCATTTAGTTGCTTTACCATAAACTGATGTATTTCTAATATATATTTAACCTGGTGAAAATATCACTAACCAGATCACTAACATGTATCACACTAATATATGTTTTTATCAGTTAAAATATTTTAAAATTAAATGACTTTCCTATATGGAAAGAGAACTCTTTGACTATAACATCAATAGTTATGCTCCTTGCTCAGGCTGTGGTGTAGGCCTCTGATTCCATCTGCTCAGGGGGTAAGGTGAGAAGACAGAAGTTTATGGTCTGCTCCAATCAGAGAGCAAGTTCAAAGGCAATTTAATGAGACTCCATTTTAAAATGATAAAATATAAAAAAGGGCTGGTCTATGACTTGGGCTATTAACAAAGATTACTCCTCCACCAGTCACCTGTGTTGGTTTATCCAAGGGCATGGATGTATTTTCATGAAGGCAGTCTGATAATGTCTTCCTGAATTACTTAAGTCCATACCATCATTTCCTTCTGCCTGGTGCTAGATGTAGAAAAAAATGTGCTGGGGTGGGGGACAGAAAAGAGTCATTATGAATGCTGACACCAGGTGTAATAGAGAACACACAAATAGCTTGGAGGGGCACACACATAAAGGTAGGACTAAAAGTCAAGGGACCAGTATTAGGATTTTGTGTGACATGGCATGGTACAAAAAGAATTACCCAGTTAGCTGGGGGCAGGTGTCTATGAAAGAGACTCCAGGGACCGCAGCGGGAGGCCGTGGTGGGCAGCAGGAGACACTTAGAAGCTATTTCTACATAAAAGAATTTTATTATTATGATAGAGGGATGTGGTTATGATAACAGAGAAGGGGGAAGGGAAATGGGGAGGGAAGGAGAAAGAGAGATAGAGAGAGGAAGAGATAAAAATGAGGAAGGAGTGCTTCCTCCTGAGAAAGAACAAAAGCAAGAGAGTCAGCAGTGTTGGGATTTTTTTTTTTTTTTTTTTTTAAATGGGACGGAGGTGATGTCAGAACTCAGAGGAGGGCAGGGCTTTACAGACTGACACCCAGGCTGTATACAGTAGATTTCATTTTCATTTTAAAAAGATGTAAAAGTCCTCAGAGGAAGCTCCTTGCCCAGTTGTGAGCAGCTGCTACTTAACACAAACATGACTTGGGGTTGGTTCTTCATCACCAGACTTAGGTGTTCTCCCATCTCTGCTTTAGAAGAGAAAAATGCCTGAACAGGGTACCAAAGAGAAACCTTAACAGTCTCTGTGCTCCATAGTATTATGTCAACTTGACCCAAGCTGGAGTTACCTAAAGGTAGAGAACCTCAATTGAGAAAATGGCTCCATAAGATCCTGCTGCAGGCAAGCCTGTAGGGCATTTATTAATTAGTGATCAATGGAGGAGCGCCCAGCTAGTGTGGGTAGTGCTATCCCTAGGCTGGTGGTCCTTGCTTTAATAAGAAAGCAGGCTGAGCAGGCCGGTGAACGGCTCTCCTCCCTGGCCTCTGCATCAGCTCCTGTCCTGTTTGAGTTCCTGTCCTGACTCCTTCAGTGATATGGAAGTCCTTCTCAGTTTGCTTTTTGGTGTTCCATCACAGCAATAGAAACCCTAATTAAAACAGTCTCTGAGAAGCAGCTGTGGGAAGGCAGTCACTGCAAGGAACACTAGTCCCTGTGTGTGATTCCCACATCCTCTGGGTGAGATGATTTAAGCACTCCTTCATCTGTCTCAGGATATAGCCAGCTCTCCAAAGGCACGGTCAGGGGCTTGTCCTGTACGCATTTAGGACAGGCTGCTTTCTAATTTAGACCTCTTTATTTTATCACCATTATACATTTTTTTCCCCCTTGTGTGAGCTAGTGTTTGTGAGATACTGAGTTCTGTTAGAGCACCTCCACACTATGCAGAGTTTATTTCTTCTATTTAACTTTTCATTTGGTAGAACAATTACTCTTTTTGTTCTTTTAACATTATTACCAAGTAATAATAGCCACGGTGGTAGAGGGAGGTTGGAAGGGCCTGAGTGCTGTCCATTGGCCTCCCTCACTCTCTCTCGTGGGTCATCTTCCTCCTCTGCAGGCTCTCTCTTTTCACTTTCTCAAGCCAGTAACCATTCCCTTCTGTTGCAGGTATGATGAAGCCATCTGGGCCTTTGGGAGCTCCTGCTCCTTCAGGACTATTGCCCCCTGGCCCTTTACCTCCTGGACCCCCACAGTTTGGCCCCAATGGAGCCCATGCCCCAGGCCATCCTCCTCAAAGGTGAGATAAGTACATTTCTACCCTCATTTGAATATGCCCTGAAGTACTCCTTGAAGTACCTTCTAAACCTGAGTGTTTCTTGTTTGAAAGTTTAATGTCTTTTAAGGCCCACATTTAAGAATACATTTAAAAAATGCTTGTGTCATTAGTTTGGGGTTATATTTAACTTATTTTTAGAGGTTTGTGTTTATCTCCAGTTCCTTCAGACATATAGACCTGTAGTCTATATGTCTTACAATATATCACATCATGCTGGACATGGTGGCATATACCTTTAATCCCAACACTTGAGAAGCAGAAGTAGGTAGATCTCTATGAGCCTGAGGCCAACCTGATCTACATAGCAAGTTCCAGGCCAGCCTGGGCTAGATAGTAAGACCGTGACTCAGAGCAAAATGAAACATTAAAACTTAGAATTTCCCTTAGATCTTTCTCTTCTCTAGAGCTGTCCACAGACCTGTGCTCATTACCAGTAAGTACTTACCAAAAGTTTTGAGACGAAATCATATTGAGGTCAGTGGTACAGTCTGTGGGTTTGATAGGGAAGGCAAACATATGCCAACGAGGGATTCTTAATTGGCAGGCCTGCTGTCAAAGCAGCTCAGAAAAATACAGCTTGTGTTTATTTGTAATAAACTGAGAAAGAGGAAGGCAGAGACAGGCTTAGGAAAACCTGACCTGCCTGAGATATTTAGAGCCTGTGATCCATAAAGGACTATCACCTGGGTGGAGGCAGCAATGCACCTCAAGGTTTGAAAATCCTAATGTCTCATAAGCTGTTGTCACCAGCCCAGTCCAGCTCCTAGTAGCATTTACCTTGGAGCTGTTCCAAGAGTAGCTCAGAGGCCCTATTTTCCAATTCTTTCCCTAGATAGTCAAGTGGAATGGGGTTGGGGCACAGAGTAAGTCTTTAGTGTGAGTGAGCCTTTGAGGAAGGATGTCATTCCTCAGAGTAAGAAAATGGAGATTTTGAAATCATCAGCGAATGCCCTTGTGGTGCTTTTGAGTCTGACAGTCTTGGATTGTGTTTGTTGTGGTAACTGCCATTGAGATGTAGCTATGGCATCACGGAGAAGCATCACACAAGGGACAAAAAAGGAGATTAATTTGTGAGCATACCTGTGGTTTAAACACAAAGCAAGGATTCAAGGGCCTTGTTGTGACCTGGCCTTTAGTCTCCAAAGCCTGATGGATGGGCAGTGAGGTACTCAGTGCTGAGAACCATTACATGTAGTGACATACATTTGTCTTTAATACTCTGGAAGATTGAGGCAGAAGGACTGTCATGAGTTCAAGGCTAGCCTGGATTATATCGCTCTAGGCCAGCCTAGACTACAGGGTAAAGCTCTGCCTCAGAAATCCAAGGAGTCTTATATAACTGTGGATCCAGTATACTGTACTATCAATCTGCTGGGCAAGATATACCCACTGGTGCCTAGTGACATTCCTGTTAGGGGAGAAACCAATAGTTTTCTGATTGGATATGAAACCCAGTGCAGAAAGGCTTCATACCTGATATTATGAACCTGGCTAAAAGCATGCTGCTGGTGAGGTCACTCTAAGGTGGGTTCTACTATTGCTACTTCGCTACAGGGACAATTAGCTAAAATACATTTTAGTGTTTTAATATTAATATAATGTAAATGTTTTTATTTGTATTCATATATAATATACACATAAATTTATATCCATAGACTGGTGCTGCAGTAAATTGTCAGTCCTGCTGTAAAAGCAGCTCAAGAAATATAGCTTGTGTTTGTGTTTGTAGTGAGTTTGGAAAGAGGGAGTCAGAGGCAGGCCCAGGAAAGCCTTGCTCAGAAAAGTCTCCTTTTTCTGCAGTTAATAGTGCAGAGACTCATAACTGAATAAAGTACTGAGAATAAGCCACTGTTGAGTGCTGAGGACCAAATGGGACATCGTTCCTTCCTAGGCTCAGCAACTATGGCAGGAGAGGGGATGAAAACATTGTGAGAGCCAGAGGATGGCGGGGAGGGGTGAGGATGATGGAGAGGGGTGAGGATGGCAGGGAGGGGTGCGGAGCAACTGTCTTCTGGCGGTGACATCATCCGTGTAACCAGGAGTGCAGAGGAACTGTGGAAACCTGCATATAACCAATACAAAATTAGGTCCTCAACATTCCATCATGGAAGAATTCTCTTCTCTAAGGAGCTGTTGGCCGTTAGTGGTACCTCCCCCGCCACACACATAACAAACCACGCAAGCTAGTTGGAAATAAGAATGGCATGAGCAGGCATGGAAGCAGAATAAGAGAACTTGTAGAGAATCCATTTCATCACAATACATTGTATAAATATATAGAATTGTTAAAAATAATGTTAAGTTTTTAAAAATACCCAAGAATGAATAGATAGATAGATAGATAGATAGATAGATAGATAGATAGATAGATAGATATAGAAAAGAAATGCTGAGAACTTCAAGGTAATTTTGGCTCAGCAGCAGAGTAGCCTGGGGTGTTGGCGACATTCCTTGACGATAATTCTTCACTGGAAACATGAGAAAGTGATCTTCTTATACAGAAGGAAAAGGAAGAAGACCTGGGACAATTCATTACTGTAATCTCCTTCTGTGGCTTCTCAGGATTTAGAATAGAATTGCCAAGGTGAAACCGGTGGTTTTGAGAACAAGTTTTGGTCACTGATATTGGCCTGGCTGTAGATCTCTTTGATGTATTGTCACTTCTGGAAATAACATCATGAGCCCAGTACAGGGTTAGCACCCTGAGGAGTGGAGCCTTGTTTGTCAGGCATGCCTTAGGGGATTGTTGGCTGAACAGGTTCTAGTTACATAGTGTGTAGCATAGACTTGTTCCCCACATGTATAGCATGGTCTACAGGTTCTAATACCTGGGGCTTAGTGATGTTATCACCTCAAAACATGTGCTTGGGATGCCACTGATGTTTACAGGTCTGCTTACTGCCAGCACAGAATCCTGGGTAGGGATGTGGTGATTGCACTAAGTCAGGAGTTTCCCACAGTACTGCTCATGATTCTAGAGTGTTCTATATAGAGAAGTCTGTTGTGACTCACTGTGTTGTTAACCAGCAGCTGCTTGATGGAGCTACTTCACTGAGTCTCTTAGTTGTATTTTTTTCTTTTACTTGATTTCTTTGAGTGTACTTTTGCCCATCATGGGTCTAGGGATGGCAGGTTGTATGTACCATATAGCCTAAGTATGTAGTTGGCACTCCCATCCTATGGGAGTTGCACAGAGGCAAATATCACCTAGGGACATACTTCTCAGAATATCCTATTGTTAGTTGGTGTGTAACCATCTTAATCTCTGTGCAGTTTTTCTTTCTTGTTATTTACGGTTTCATCTCTAATACGTTGTTGTGAAGCTTTTCGTACAAACCAGTTTGCAGAGCCATTGCACTCCCTAGGCCCAGCACATGTTAGCAGCTCTCAAAGTCATTTCATTGGCAATAGTATGCCATGTCATCGGATAGAAAGTCCACTTGCTATCTGTGGATTGCTCACCCTCAGTCTGGCATCTCCAGGCAGCTCAGTACCAGAATCTACTTTGACTCTGATTGCAAGGAAGCACAATAAGGTCCTATCCTTCCTCGGTACTTTTTACCTGCTACAACTTAAATATTGGCTCAAAAGTTAGATGTAGGTTTGAAAGATGAAAAGTTATGGGGGAAGTCTAACATTTCAGGCTGGGGTTTCCAGGTTGCCTCTTATCTGCCCTGCGGGACACATTTCTATACACAGAGGGCAGTGCAAAGGTAAAGGCCACAGATCCTGTGAGTGAATCACACTAATGTGATACAGAGGCTTGTGACCTTCCCCGATCCCTCCTCTCTCCCTTTTTTCTTTCTCCTTTTCCTCCATTCCTCCTTCTCTTTGCATCTTTTGTGTTCTAGTTTTTTAAAAAATAAAAATTTGATTTATTCTTTGAGAACATCATGCATGTATTCAATGTGTTGTGATCATATTCACTTATCATCCTCCTGAACTTCTCCCAGAACCCCAAGAACTTCCCTACCTGTTCTTTTAGCTCACTGAGTCCAGTGAGTGCTGTTACTATGTAAATGTAAGTAGGGCCTGGAGCCTGGGGAACTGGCTAGGGACCACTTTGCTGAAGAAAAGAGCTAGGACCTTGGGATCCAACCCTAATTTGTGATAGAATCACTACTGGCTTGATCTTGTACAGGCAGCAACAGCTATTTTGAGTCCATGTGTGCAATGGTCATGTTTAGAAAACACAGTGTCTCAGCAGTTCTCCACAGTTTTAGGCTCATACAGTCTTTCTGCCTCTTCATCCACGGTGATCTCCAAGCTTTGAGGAGAGTGGGTATGATGTAGATGTTCCATTTAAGCTGAATACACCATAGCCACTTTTTTTTTTTCACTTTGACCTATTGTGAGTCTTTGTATTTAACCCTATCCGTTATAAAAAGAAGCTCCACGGATGAGTTTTCAGAGTTGCACTGACCTATCCACATCATGATAAGTATTTAGAGGGCAGCTGATACTATGCTCATTTAGCAAAGCACTAATAGTAGGTTCAATCCTGAGGCATGTGAGATCCATAACCATGGGTTCTTGGTCATATTTGCAGTACTGAGCATGCATGTCCTCTTGTAGAGTGGGCCTTAAATTCAATAGTGCATGGTTTACCTTATAACATTCATGACACTGTTGCATCATGGATATATCTTGCTATTCTGGTCATTACTACAGTCCCCTGAGTTGACAGCTGAGTAAGACTGTCAATGAACCCCCTTCCTCCTAGAAGTCTGCATAGTAGCTTCTAGCACCATGAATTCTAGCCAGAAGGGACCAAACTTCCAGTTCAGTATCAACTTGATCTTTCCTGTGACTTAAGTATGTTGTATCTTCAGCAAAATGATCTTCCTATGAAGTTCTGGAGTAATAGCATGGCCAGCAATAGCAATGGCCTGTGTTGTTTTGGAGGAGTTATGAGACCATGCTGACCAGTCACTCATACCTAAAAAACTAGCCATCAGGTTAATGCAAATTAAAGTACCTTGGGACTTCATTTTACCCCATCCAGGCTGCCCAAGGTCAAGAAAACAAGTTGCAAAGACTGCTGCAGAGGATGCAGGGAAAGGAGAACTATTACTCAGTGTTGGTGGGAGTGCACATTGGTGGGAGTGCACATTGGTGGGAGTGCACATTGGTGGGAGTGCACATTGGTGGGAGTGCACATTGGTGGGAGTGCACATTGGTGGGAGTGCACATTGGTGGGAGTGCACATTGGTGGGAGTGCACATTGGTATGCCACTATGGAAAACAATGTGGAGGTTCTTTAAAAAGTTAGAGAGAAATAGATCTGCCATATGATCCAGCTATACTACTCTTGGGAGTATACCCAAAGGACTCTATATCCTACTACAGAGATACTTGCTTATCCATGTTCATTGATGCTCTAGTCCATAATAGCCAGGAAATGGAAATAGCCTAGATCTCTACAAACTGATGAATGGGTAAAGAAAATTCAGAACAGATATAGAATGGAATTTATTGAGCTGTAATGAAAAAAATGAAAATTTCAGGTCAATAGATGGAACTGGATATAATCACTATGAGTATGTTCACTCAGAACCAGAAAGACAAATGCTGTATGTTCTCTCTCATATTTGGAGGCTAGCTCTGGGTCTATAGTATGTGTATTTAAACTGGAACACTTATAAAAGCCAGGAAATTAGGAAGAGGTCATTGTGTTTGTGTTGAGGGGAGATAAATGGAGGAGAGAGAGACAAATACAGATGGTATGAGGTGAGTAAGAGAACGATGAGAAGGAAAAGATTTAAGTGGAGAGTAGATATGAGGCCAGGGCAGAAGAAAGAGTTTGAGGAGAGATAAATAACACCAATGATCTTTGAAAAAGCCATAGAGAAACTTACTGTCTTAGTCACTATTCTGTTGTTGTAAAAGACACCATGACCAAGGCAAGTCTTACAAAACAAAGGCTTTACTTGGAGACTTGCTTCCATTTTAGTCCATTTCCATCATGGCATAGAGCATGGGGGCATATAGGTAACCACTGGAGTAGTAGCTGGATGGTGCTGCATCCTGATCCACATGTAGAGAGAGGAGCGGGAGGAGAGAGACTGGGCCTGGTATGGGCTTTTGAAACCTCAAAGCCCACCCCAGTGTCACACTTTCTCTAAGAAAACCACTCCTCCTAATCCTCCTAATCCTATCAAAGAGTTCCACTCCCTGGTGACTAAGATTCAAATATTTGAACCTATGGGGGCCATTCTTATTTAAACTACCACACCTACTATTTTAGAAACTTCCTCAAAACCCATAATACACACACACACACACACACACACACACACACACACACACACACACAAAATGAAATAAGAAGCCAGTCTTTAGGTGTGAATTAACTTTCTTTTTTCTTTTAAAGTCACTATGTAGCAGCTGGTTTATAGGTGGTGATTCCCCTGTCTCACCCTCTCTAGTGCTGGGAGTTCAGGCATATGTCACCACTGGCTATGTGTAATCTTTCTTTGTGGGTGACAGTCCTTTATTCCTACATAGAGGCTCAGTCACAAAGATAAGACTTTAGCCAATTCAATCTCAGAGTCACAGTGCTGATTTAAAATTTAAATATGTATATGATTTACAATGGTGATAATTCAATTGTTAAAAGCACTTGTTGCTCTTGCAGTGGATGTAGGTTTGGTTCCCAGACACACTTGGCAGCTCACAGCCATCAGTAACTCTAGGTCCAGGTCATCCAACACTGTCTTCCAATCTCCATAGGTATCAGGCATGCACTTGGTACAGAAAAAAACATTCATACACACAAAAATGAACTAAAATTTTAAAGATCTTTTACTTCAAAAGAAATACCTGATAAAATTTAAGAACTATACTATCTTGGGGTTTTTATTGCTGTAAAGACACCATGACCATGGCAACTCTTATAAAGGAAAACATTTAATTGGGGTGGCTTAATTAGATTAAACATTTAATTCTGAGGTTTAGTCTATAATCAAGGCAAGACATGGTAGCATGCAGGCAGACAAGGTTCTGGAGAAGGAGCTGAGAATCATACATCTTGGTCCACAGGTAACAGGAACTGAACTAGATGTCGCTTCAACATAGGAGACCTGAAAGCCCATCTACCACAGTGACACACTCCCTCCAACAAGGTCACACCTACTTCAAGAAGGCCACACCTCCTAGTAGTGCTACTCTCTGAGTGTATGGGGGGGGGGCATTTACATTGAAACTACCACACATATCTTGTTGTTTGTTCTTTTGATCATGGCTGAAGCAAGCTTTTTGCATAAGGCACTAAATTTATACTCTTAAAAAGTCAGATGTTTTCATCATAAGCATAAATGACAGTTAGTCCATTATAACTTATCTATTTTGACCAAGAACTAGTGAATTAGGGATTAAAGGAAACGCAGCTTTCCAAACTGAGTTTATAAGAATCTACTAAGAAATATTGTAGTGTAAACAGAGGTAGCAGTGAAAATAAGACACAGGCTTTGTTTGCTTGTTTGTAGTACTGAGTCCTAAATCCCTGGCCTTGAACATGCTAGGAAATTGTTCTTCCACTGAGCAATCTCTCTATCCTTTCTTTAGTGTCTATTTTTCTTTCTTTTATGTGATGGGTGCTGGGAATCAAATTTGGGTTCTTTGCAAGAGTAACAAGTACATTTAACCACTGAGCCATCTCTTCAGCCCCTCAGACCATGCACTCTGGGAAGCCTTAATTTTTACTCACAATTGAAAGTTAGAAAGAAAAGATTGTTAATAACTTCTAAGTATTCATTACCTTCCTGTGCTGTATCACCAGGGTAGGACCACTGCTCGGGTGACAGCCATCGCTTAGATCAAAACTGTGACAATGATACACAACAGACAAACACAGTTTTAAACTATATCAAAGATAAAGTGTAGTATAAAATTTGTGACTCAGACTAGCTCCACAATCTGGACCAGCAGTCCCAAAGTCCCAAAGGAAGCTTACATTAATTTCATGTTGATTGGCCTATGGCTCACTCATATAATTTGCTAACTCTTAACTCTTAAATTAACCCATGATTAGCCAAGTGGCTTAGTACCTTTACTCAGAGCAGCATCCTGGCCTTCTTCCCTCTGTGTCTGTGTGTCTCTCCTGAGTCTTCCTCTTCTCTGAATTTTCTTAGTCTGGTAGCCCTGCCTGCACTTCCTGTCTGCCTTATGACTAATCAGCATTTTATCAAACCATTAGGAGGGACAAATATTTACAGTGTACCAGAACATAATCTCATAACAGTAAGCATGATGAAATTTTTAAATGAAAAGAAAAACAAGAACAAAAACCACCTATTCCAAACTTTCTGCAATGTTGACTGTTTTGTAGGGCGTATCTTGCTTACTTCAGAAGGTAAGACAGGCCACATTTTATTTTAAAACTGAGTCAGAACAAAATAGTCACAATCACCAACAAGTGTTCTTGCTTTTGTTTTGCTCTGTTGATCAAGCTTCGTGAATCTAAAGTGGCTGCAATGAGCTCATCTTCCCAACTGATTGCCACAGCTGGCCTAGTGTTCATGTTAAAAACTTTTCTTTCCTGTGACATGGGAAACATGTGAACAGAGAAGTGGGGTAATACTACATGGATTATTTATTTTTAGCTTAGATCAAGATTAAACATTTTTATATACAATATTAGTCAGTTTTCTGACCCAATAGAGAAGGTGTGTTTGCTTTAGGATGTATTAACTATTTTGTGTGTCATTTGCTTAAGAAACTCTGTGATACTAATGATACCTTTTGTCTACTAGATTTCCAGGACTTCCACCTGTCAATAATGTGGCACCCTCTTATGCATCAGGCCAGCCTCTCCCACAGACATCTTACCCAGGTCCTGGGTCCACTTCCTCTGTCACCCAGCTGGGCAGTCAGTTCAGCTCCATGCAGATCAACAACTATGGTAAATGTGCATCATTACTGTTCATTCAGGGGCCCCCATCCAGTGTTCTTTGTGGTGTGGGGGATGAATCCAGAGCCCCAAACATGCTAGGCTACCACTGAGCTACATATACCCCCACCCTCATCATTTCTTCTTTTTTAAGAAGGACTTAACTCTGACATTACATATGAAAATGCTACCTGGTGCATTTTTATATAAACCATTGATTCTATGTATGACTCTGGCTAATTTTCTCTTGAACATGTTGCCACTATTTCAAGATAATTGAAGAATCCTCAGAACATGACATTCACTGGATAGAACATTAAAAAAAAAAAATGCCAACTTTACAAATAAGCATTAAACCATATAATTATTTGAGGGGCCATGAGGGTAGTTTTAAAATTGTATTGTTTAATACGGGTCCTCCAAACTGAAAATGAAATGAATATTGTTTTACAATGAATTTTAATTCCATGTTTAGATCATTGGAAAAATCAAATCTCATGCCACAAACCAGAAAAGAGACAAGATCAGGAGAAAAGAGGCAAGATCAGGAATATTCTCTCTAGTAGCAGCCTGGCTACATGTGATACTTTTAAGGTCGAGGCCCCTTTGAGGGTCGAACGACCCTTTCACAGGGGTCATCTACAACCATTTGCATGTCATGTGTTTACATTATGTTTCATAGCACTAGCAAAATTACATTTTTGGAGTAGAAACAAAAATAACTTTATGATCAATAGTTACCACACTATGAGGAATTGCATTAGGGGGTCGCAGTGATAGGAAGGTTGAGAACTACACCCTACTGCTGTGATAAAACACTATGACCAAAAGCAACATTGGAAGGAAAGGGTTTACCTTACACTTCCAAGTAACTGTCCATTACTGAGGGAAGTCAGGCCAGGATCTCAAGGCAGGAACCTGGAGGCGGCAGCAGATGCAGAGGACCATGGTACTAGCCCTGGGAGGAGATGCTGAGGCCTTCTTCTGAGGCTGTGCTGTATTTTCACAAATAGCCTCTCTTGAGCTCTCTTCAGAGACTCTGACATTGTCACCTGGTGTCAAGCCTCAGCTTCTCTCCGTGACTTCTTCAGTTCTGGGGCTTCAACTTCAACAGAGGCTGTACCTTGACCAGTGTCCTCCCTGGCCTTCTGTGGTGCCATGCTGCTCTCCATGACTCACTCCTCTATGCCTTTAAGAACTCTACCACTTGGGAAACTCTTACATATTATCAAGTTTGGCTGCCAGCACAGGGTATAGCCTCGCTTTCTTCTGGACCACAATCTCTGGGTGCTGATGCCTGTCTCTTCAATCACAGCCGGTTCTCTGACCTCAGCTGACCAGCATCCATTGTCCCAGCAAAGCAAATGTTTATCTCCAGTGGTTCTGGTTTCTTGATCATAATAGCTGATTCTTCAGCTCCAGCTGACACCATGGATTCTTTTTTTGTTTGTTTGTTTTGATACAGGTTTTCAGCATATAGCCCTGACTATCCTGAAACTCACTCTGTAGACAACGCTGGTATCGAACTCAGAGATCTGTCTGCCTCTGCATCCTCAGGGCTGGGAATAAAGGTGTGTGCCACCATTGCCAAACCAACACCATGTTGTTGGGTTTTTTCCCTTTGAGACAACCTGTGTTATAACAGCCCTCGTTGTCCTAAAACTCAATCTGTAGACCAGGCTGGTCTTGAACTCACAGAGATCTGTCTGATTCTTGAGTGCTGGGATGAAAGCATGCACCACCACTGCCCAGCTTACACCACAGAGTCTTAACATGAAAATATCACATAAAAGGCCCTAGTACAGTCTTTGCTTTCCTCTAAAACTTCACAAATCAGGCCTCCATCCTCTGCTCTGCTCACATACATCATCATCATCATCTTCTAAATCAGCAGAACAGAACTGATCTCTGAGCATCTTTTTCAGTCCAAAGTTCAAATGCTATGACAGTCCTCTAAAAACCATAAAAGGTCTGCCCCAGCCATCCCTATGGCCTGGTTCCAGCTTATACCTTAGTTAGAGTTTCTGTTGTTTCTATAAAATACCATGACCAAATCAAATTGAGGAGGAAGGAAATAGTTGTTTTTGTTGTTCTTGGTGGTGGTGGGTTGATTTTTTTTTTTTTTTTTTTTGGTCTGACAGCTTGTAGTCAGTCTTGCAGGGAAGTCAGAGAAAGGACTTGAGGCAGACCTGGACACAGGGACTGATGCAGAGGTCATGGAGGAGTGATACTTTTGCTACTTTACTGGCTTGCTCCTCATGGTTTGCTCAGCCTCATTTCTTACAGAGTCCAGGAACACCTACCTAGGAGTGGTACCACCCACAGTTAGCTGGGCCCTTTCACATCAATCAAGAAAATGCACCACAGGCCAGTCTGGTAGATTTTGTTTCAATTGAGATTCTGTCTCCAAGAGGACTCTAGGCATGTTAAGTTGACATTAAACGGGCCAGCATACTCCCTTACCACTTAACCTCATTTGTTAGATGTATTGATAAAAGTCTCCCAGAAAACTTCTGGTCTTTTTACCAGTTTTCAAGTGGATGACTTAGGAAGCAACTAAGTTCTACATGAGTCTAGACCAGGAAACAATTTGTATTTCCAGTGTGAATGGAGAGCCCATCAGTGGCCCAGACCTTCTGGTTACTTCTACCTGCTTCTGAACTTATTTGGTCAAGTCAGACTCAGAATGCAAATAGTTTATTGAAGGTATAAGTTATTTAGATGATGCTCGGTCTGTGCAATTTTTTCTTTTGTGCTATTTTCAAGGTTCTGTTGGAGATATGGATGTTTTAAATTAGTTTATGAATCATGTCAAGTTAATGAACTGGAGTTAAAAATTTGTGTTCTTAAGAAGTCAGTCCCCAGCCAGAGATAAAGAGCGTTGCATTTTTACACACACACACACACACACGTGTGTGCGCGTGCGCGCGCGCACACTAAATCTTTTTTTTAAAGAAATTTCTTACCCAAACTAGAGATATTGCTTTTATAATCTAAATTTTTTATTTGTAAAAAAATGCACCAAGTAATATTTTTATTACCTTCTGAAGGAAATTTTTTAATTTGTGGTCATAATATATACATAAATATGTAATTAGGAAGTATATAAAATCTGAGTTTCTCTGTCTGTGCTTTGTGGGCATCAGGGCTGAGAAATGTGGCACTAAGGCATGATTTGTCTTCCACAGGTGTGGGTATGACTCCCCAGAGCCAGGGTCCCCCTGGCCCTCAGTCAGCAGGCATCTTCCAGGGGCCTCCACAACCTCCACAGCCATCTATTTTGCAGCCGGGATCTCACGTTCCACCACCACCACCCACCACCCTGAATGGCCCTGGTGCCTCCCCTATGTCTCAACCAACTCACAGGCAGGATGGACTTCCGGGGCCTACTCCTCCGAATGCTCAGTACCAACCCCCACCTCCAGCAGGCCCGACCCTGGGTGCTGGCTACCCTCCACAACAAGGTAAAATAGGCAGGGTGAGGCCAAGGTATGGGTCATCTAGGTGTGTCCTGAGCTGGAAATCTGGTTTGTTTCTGTGTCAACTGTGAAGGGACAGTAGCCCCTGGTTAGTGTCAGAAGAGCAAGTAAAAAAAATATAGGAACGCACTTTTAGTTTCCTGCTGTACTCAGCAAGATGAACTTGGTGGCATACTTGAGTCACCAGTGCAGTATCGTCTTATACCTGGGTTTGGAGATTATCATTTCTTCTTTTCTTTCCATAGCAACCAACTATGGACCACAAATGGGAGGTGCACAGATGTCTTACCCAGGAGGCTTCCCTGGCGGTCCTGCACAGATGGCTGGACCACCAGCACAGCTGCAGAGAAGGCTGGATCCTGACTCCATCCCGAGCCCTGTAAGTGCTCTTCTCTTTCCCACACAGAAGCTCTTCCCTTTGTCAGCACTGAATCCTCTAGGCCTTAGAAGGTCTGGGACACTGGGCACATGAGGAGGGTTCTGTTCTCACCTGTTCTTCTGGTGGAGGTATACTCCAGTTCAGAGCATGGTGGGGGCGTAGAGGGAGGACTCTGATCAGGGAAAGTGTCACACTGAAAAGGGGACAAATAGAGAGAAGGGTGAAGAATTTGGCTATTTTTCTCATTCTATAAACTTGAAGATTTGTGATATAGTATCCAGTGTTTATGATAAACTTTATAATCCCTTAAGAAGTCAACTTTAGCAACTCTAATTTCTTTTGGTGTTATGTTTATGGCTTGAATATGAAAGATCCTCAATGATGCTTACTTCCCAATCAGGTGCTGTTTTGGAAGGTTCTGAAACTTTAGGACCTACCTATAGCAAGTCAATCTTTGAGGGTATTTTGTTCCTGGCCTGTGGTGGTTTGAAGAAAAATGTCCCCTATAGAGTTATGTGTTTGGATAATCAGTTTCCAGGTGCTGGCACTGTTTGGGGAGGCTTAGGAAGTGTGGCCTTACTGGAGGAAGTGTGTCACAGGGGGTGGGCTTTGAAAGAAGAAGTGTTCACAGGGGGTGGGCTTTGCAAGAGAAAGTGTTCATAGGGGGTGGGCTTTGCAAGAGGAACTATTCACAGGGGGCGGGCTTTTAGAGCTTAAGTCCTTTCCTACAGCCAGTTTGCTCTCTCTGCTTCCTGCTTGTGGTTTAAGATGTGAGCGACCGCTCCTGCCTTCATGCTGGCCACATTCTGCCTTAACTTTCCTGTTGTTTTGGAATCTAACCCTCTGAAACCATAAACCAAACTCAACTGATAGTTCTGTTAGTTGTCTTGGCCCTGATGTTTTTTTATAGCAACAGAAAAGGAGTCAATAGATCCTCATTTCAGTTGTGCTCGCTGTCAGCTGTGGGGTGTGCAAACACAAACATATGAACACCACATACATACTATGTGCACCCCCCAATATGAAGTTCTACACAAATACATGGAGCCCAGGGGCTGAGCCCTCTGAAACCGCCAGAATAAATCTTTCTTCTTTTAAGTCACTTATGCTAGTGACAGAATGCCTTTAACTAAAATTATTTGATTATTTTGGTTAAAAAAGTATGTTCATATTGAACTTATTTTGAATTTGTCTAATATAATAATCTGACCAGATAATTTCCACAGCTGTCATTCTTACCAGGGCTAGTTACGATCACAGACACCTTACAGATGAACAACCCAGTTGCTTGGCCTCCCAGTTCCCTACCTTCCCAATTGTCTCAGTCTAGCCACAAAACCCATCATCAGCAAATACTAGTACCTTTGAGACTTAGAGTTGGAAGTGTGTCCATATGCCACTTCCTGCCTTTGTAGCTCATTCCCTTTGGAACTGTAACAACCCTTCCCTCCCCAGGACTTTTTACACCTAGCCAATTTTTGCCTTGCATGCCTCATGCTGTCATCTCTTAACCGTGTGTTTCCAGTTGCAGACAAATTTATATGTACCTTCCTGTTTGTGCCTTTGAATTTGTGAGTTGTGTGCCTGTGTGTGTTTGTGGATGTATGTGTTTCTGTGTGCATGTGTGTGTTTGTATGTGTTGTGTGCAGGTGTTGGTGTATGTTTACCTTTGTGTTTGCATGTGTTTTTGCATGTATGTATTCAGTTAGTGTTTTTGTAGGCCTATATGTATGTATGTATATATGTATGTATGTGTGTGTATGCATGTATGTGTGTCTGTATGTACATGAGTGTATCTGTGTGTATATACTGTGTGCTTGTGTTTGTGGGTTTGTGTGTATAGGAGGTTGTATGTATGTATATGTGTGTAGGTGTATGGTATGTGAATATATGTGTATGTATGCATGTGGTGTTTGTGTGTATATGTATGTGTGGTATGTATGTATTTAAATATGGGTATGTATATGTTTGTATGTATATTTGTGTATATGTGTATGAGTGTGCATGATACGCGCATATATATGTGCATATGTGTGGTATGTTTGTAGGCTTGTATGGGTGTGTGTGTGTGTGTGTGTGTGTATGTTTGTGAGTGTGGGTCTTTGCTATTGCCTGACACTCTCACCATAGTGTCAGAATTCCCCAAGGCTTAATCTTTGGAATGACCTTTTCTTCATGAACATTTGGTCTCTAGGTCAACATTATTGAAAGTTTATCCCAAGAGCATACAGTTGACATCAGCTGAGAGTATTTTAGGAACTCTTGGGTCTCCATTCAGACTGATGGTCACTCCTGGGTCCACCTCCCTAGACACATGTGCACACACACTAGGTGACTCTCACCTGGTCCCCTCTAGCCCTGCAACTCTGCTTTAGTTACACTGGCTCTTCATACATGCCCTGTGTGCCTCAGCCTGCCTGTGGACATTTGTATATGCTTCTTTCCTTGGCATATGCAAACCCCAACTTGTACGCTTTTTATCATGTCTTTACCACCTATCCATGACTGTGTATGTCCACGCCAACTGCCTGGCAAAGGGCCCATTATTTGTACAGTTGAGTTTTTTTTTTTTTTTGCTTCTATTCTTCCAGACTCAAATGTCTGCATCATGGGCAAGGATCTAGTTTTTCACTGCTGTCTGTAGCACCAAAGCAGAGCCTGCTGCTCAGTATGCTGAGTGGAGGGGTGAATGAACATTAATGAGAAGAAGCAGCAGATGCCACAATTCACCATGAACCTCAAAAGCGTATATGTGCCAATCAGACCCATGTTGTTTGTCTTAAAGTAATGACATAGTGATGCCAGATGGAGCCTGTTCATTTTCCTCTGACCAAAACAACATATTTTTTTAATGAAATAAACTCTTTCTTTTTTTCTTTTTTTTGGAAGGAATGATGCCATATTCCAATCCCAAATGAGGTACTTCCTACAGCCCTTTGACTGGTGGTTTTAGCTACATTCTGAAGGGATAGAAGCATCATTACCAAACCTTTTCCTCCCCCTTTTCTGCATCTTGTGCATGAGGACTGTTCAAAGATTATACCCTTCCCCCTCTCCTTTAACTGCCCACAAGCCAAACAGTTCTACCTTGAGCATCACCTCTCCAGGGGCCACGCACCTTCACTGGGTTCTCCTCCCTGTGCATGTCTTTCAAGAGCAGCGCTTCCTCTATGTTCTTTCCTGATCGTGTTTTCTGGCTCTACAACATCTGTAGAGATGATCCCAGTGGCACATCTGAAGGGGAAGGAGTCCTGTGTCTTCTCGGAGTGCTTGACATCGTCACGTCACTGTGCTAGATCTCGGCTCACAGGTGCAGGCCACAGCCAGTCACTGTTGGAATTTTTCTTATTGTTCCATTTTTGATGCTGTTTCTCAGGAGTGTTTATTTGGAGTAAATCAAAAGCTATTTTTAACAATGACTAGACTGCCTGAAATGTCTTCATCTTTTCTGTGTCTTGTTCTGACAAGATATGAATCTAATTAATAGTGACAAATTATAATGTTATCTATTTGGCAATAGGGATTTGAGAATTGTAAATGGATAATTTGAAATCAGATTTTCTGGAAATAGGTCTATTGATTGCTGGCTGTGTAGGTTCCGTGTATTAGGCAAATGGCTGCGTCATGATAGTGTTTATCTTGGATTTTGTTGATCAGAATGATTATGCTAAATGTTAACATTTAATAATAGAAAAGCAACTCTTCTTTTGAGTAACCCGATTAGCTTTGCGGTTAAATGCAGGTTATAATTACAGTGGTTTGATGTTTCTGTGTGCTTCTTTTACATCATGCAGCTTGTCTGTGTCTTGCTGTGGTAGTAGTGATGTTTGCATTTGTAAGTACTCAGTCTCTGAGGAAGCCAAAAGGAAGCCAGATACAGGTTTAAATTCAGGCTCGATCCATTGCCAATGTTCTTAGAACCCGTGATGCCAGCACTGTCTGTATTAGATGAGCCTGGAGCAGAAGAGAACAGTGCAGAGATGGTTTGACGTCAGCATTCTTACTAATGATGCACAACTGTGTATCTTTTCTGTTTCTTCAGCCTAGATGCTTATGCTTGTCTTCGGTCTTGTGCTTCTTGTCGTCTTTACTGCCCTTTTTTATAAAAACTAAAAGACTGTGGTAAAGGAGGAGATAGAGGAAGCCAGTCCTTAGACGAACTTCATTTCCCTAATTACATTCTACTAAAGTTTGCTCACAATTTTTAACCCTAGACAGTTATAGTGCAAAGAAAGAAAAAGCCCTTGTAGTCTTTATCAACAAATATTATTAGTGGAAAAATATCTCTCTAAGTTAGATGGCAACAATAGACACCCCACCCCAAGATACTTCATGTTCTCTGTAGGAAAAGCTTCAAAGGAAACTGAGGAAGGAGGTGGATTTTGAGGAGAAGACAGGAAGCTTTAGCTCAGATATTTATTGTACGTCATTTCTTCTGTATTTAGTAATTTTTAGAGTTTCTTTTTGATTACAAAAGTATTTTTGTTACAAAAGGTTTCAAGTTTCTTTTTTTTCTAGAGTATCTTTCAAATAAGAATCTATGGTTATAATAAATAAAATAAATATAACAAATAAAAAAATGAAAGCCTCTGAAAGGTCAGGATCCGAGCTAAGAGTATACAGCATAGAGTTTGGAAATTTGGTAAATATTGATATAAAATGTGAAAGTAAGCAAAGATGAAACTGAAGACATGGTGGATTGATTGATCTGAGGAGAAATACAAGGATTTAAAAAAGATTCCCTTCTCTTTTTCCATCTTTCCTTCCCCTTCTCTATTGCCAACTTTCTCTCCTCCTCTCCTTTTTCTCTTTCTCTGGAGAGGAAGAGGGAACCGGAAGAAGCCACTGTACCTTTTAACAGAGTGTCAGGAAGAGTTGTAACTTACTTTAATTTACTCTTAACATCTTGTTTGTCAGATTCAAGTGATCGAGAATGACAGGACCACCAGAGGCGGACAAGTTTATACTACCAACACCAGAGGCCAGGTGCCCCCACTGGTCACCACAGAGTGTGTGATGCAAGATCAAGGTATTTATTTTCAGTGACTTTTTTTTTTTAAATTTCCCACTGGTTTACAAGTACCCTGACTCCATTCATCAATACTACTATTGATGAAAACCTCAGTATAGATGAGAATAAAATAATTCCATATTAGTTGCTCAAAAACCAAAAAGATGCTACCAACAGTCATATTCTCTGATATAGTAGTTCAGAGAACGTTGAATGATCCATAATAGAATGTTTAAGAAAATATCACATTTTGATTTATAGTTTAAGGTAATCTATCCCCTAGTTAGGTTGGATTTGTACCTCATGCTGGGCATTGTAAGCAGAATAGTTAGGCTAAGCTCTGTCAGTAAACTTGCCTGCTGTAATATGAGGTCTCTCTTTGGGGAGGGGTTAGGGGTTATATGCTAAAAGATCAGAAAAGCCAATCAGCCAATCACCAGAGAGTTCTTACCTCTACCAAATCCCCAAACCTAAAGGACTGATCTCCTATCTCCTTCTGCCTTATATTTCTTTCTCTGCTCAGCCATGCCACTTCCTGTCTCAACCTCCCTAGTGCTGGGATTAAAAGCCCGTGTGCCTCCCAAGTACTGGGGGCAAAGGCATGAAATCCTAAGTGCTGGGTTAAAGGTGTGTGCCACCACTGCCTGGCCTCTATGGCTAACTAGTGGCTGGCTTTGCCCCTCAACAGGTCTCTTAACATTCTGGTTCTTCGTTTCCCACCTCTACACCAGAAGAAAGGGAAATGAGCTCCATGCTCACTCTCATTTTAATCTGCCTGTCAAACCCCATGCAGACTCGTTCCCTGTTGTTCCCTGCAAATCAAAAATGTGACCTGGTGGGCTCAGAGCTACAGTTCTGTGGTAGGCACTCCAGGGTAGAATGCCTGGGTGTCCATGAGGCCCTCGGTTTGATCCTCAGCACCAAAATCAAAACAAAAGTGTGTGGGTGAAGTCAGAATATACCATTTTTATGGCGATGTACTCTGTGTGCTCTGTCCTAGAAGTATAATGTCACCCCTTTATCTCAGAGTTCTTGAACCATTCAGGACCCAATCCTCTCCTCATATTGTCATTAGACATTAATATTAAACTTAGTCATTTTATTTACTGTTCTAGACTGATTTTCTTTGTTCTTTATTGCTTACGCGACCATCAAAAGGACATAGTCATTTCATGTTTGTAAAGTGTTGTGATGTCCTGTGTGATGGCCTTTTCACTCTTGTGGATATACAAATGCAACAGTTTCACTTAAGACTTAGTTAGGTATAAGCTTATCTTTTAACATTTTAAGAACAGAGGTATCGGAGCTCTTTTCAGACCCCTTTAGGGTCTGGATTGCTGAACCAAGTGGTCACATTGGTCTAGCAGCACCATCAGGTACAGGTGGCCACATGCCCTTTTCTTTACGGACTTTCCTCATTTCAGAACTAGTGCCCTGGATTCTCCTTTTTGATCCCTTCTCTGTGTTTTTGAATGTTTTTTTTAAACTCTCTTATGTCTTTGTGTGCATGTGTGTATATGTACATATGTATGCATATGTGTGTATATGTGCATATATGTGTGTGTATATTAATGTTGTAGGGCCCTGGGCTCAGTTAGTCTTTGTTCATCTTTTCTTTGGCCATGGTTATTACTATAGTGGTTTAGCCTACTTCTGTGTACCATCTCTATTCAGAGCTCCTAAAGGTACATAGCCAGTCTGGACTCCAACTCCCATCTAACCATGTACTTAGACTTGCTCTGTGACTGACTGTCTAATACATTTTCCAAACTGGACATGTTCTAACCCAATTCTGATTTCTACCCATACACTTCTTAAAAACTGTTTTTTCCCCTAGTCTTTTCGGTTTTCAGTTATGGCAACTTTAAACTTCTTGTTCCTCAGACTCTCACATCCGTTTACCACATACCTCATTCCTGCAAACACTGATGCCGTTGTATTGACATATGCTCAGAATCTTTCTATCATTCATGCTCTTTTGCTCTGGGATCCCTGAAGCAGCCTCCTCCTGGGCCTCCCTGGCTCTGCTTCTATGGCAGCCATTATCCACACCAAAGCCAGGGAGACCAAGACACTCCTCTACTCAGCCTCAGCAGTGATGTTCCATTTCATTCATAAAACTTGGAAGACTTACTGAATTTTGAGAGTTTAAAGATAGGACCCTGCACCTACCTCCTCTGAGCTCAGCCTCAGCTGCAGGGTCCCAAGAAGACTCTAAATAGCTCCTGTTCTTCCTCTGCTTAGGCTTCCTTTGTAAGTCTGCCTGAGTGAATTCTTTATCTCCACTGAGTCTTTGCTCAAATGTTACCTTTTTATTGAGGCTGACCCTGCAAGTGTTTAAATTTTAATCAGCCTCATACTCTCTGGTACTCTATAACCAAAGAGACTTCTTTTTCCCAACATTTATCTAATGTCCTACCTAATAGACTCATGCTTTTTGTTTCTATTATCCTTGACCCATTAAAAACATAGCTCTATAGTCCACATAAAAACTTAAGACATAGCCTAAAATAAAGTGGACAGTCAATAAACACCATTTGATTATATTCTCTGGTCCTAATAGATTATAATTCTAAATATTTTAGATCAGTAGTTTGGATAATAATTAAAGCCTATACTGATAGTTCCCCAGGAGGTTGAGGCAAGAGGATTTCCAGTTCAAGGCTTGTCTGGCCTATAGTAAAGTCAAGGCCAGCCTGGACAATTTAGTTATACTGTGTCAAAATAAAACTAAAAAGAATATGAGGTGTATATAACTCATCAGTAGAATTCTTGCCTAGCATGTGAGACCCTGTGTTCTATCCCTAGTACCAATGAAAAAATTTAAAACCTAGGACAGTGCCTAAAATGTAGCTGGCAGTTAATAAATGATAAGTGTTATATTTTGATAAATCCTTTGAGAACTTTACACATGCATACCATGTATTTTGATCATGTTAATCCTCTTCTCCTCTCAGATCCCACTCCACATCTGCAACCGCTCCTAAATTACTCTCCTTTAAAAAAAAGTTAATGACCCAGTCAAATTTGTGCATCCATCATGGGTGTAGTGTCATCCACTGGAGTGTGATAGATGTACCAGAGGCCACACCCTTAAAGGAAACTGACTTTCCTTTCCCCACAAACAGTTAAGGGTAGGGTTGATCTTGGGCAGGTCATATGCAACAACTACTACTATGAGTCTATTAGGGCAGTAGATCTTTGTGTCCAGAAAGTTCAGGTTCACTTAGATCCTCCCAACCAAATTTGACTATTATACTTATGATCCCTCTTCTGTAATATTCAAAGCCTTGGGTTGGAGGCAGTGGTGTGATATTGTCATTCTGTTTGTGGCTGAGCATTCCAGTCACTTATACTCTGCACTTTGAACAGTTGTGAGTGTGTGTTAGCTGCCATTTGTTGCACAAAGAAACTTCTTTGATGAGGTCTGAGAGCTGCACTAATTTATGGGTATAAAGATATAAATTTAGAGAGCAGACTGACACTCTGTCCATTTAGCAAATTAATACTAATAGGCTTGACCTTGGGGGCCTGTGAGATCCCTAATCATGGATTCTTGACCCAATTTACAGTATCAGACTTATATTTCCTCCTGTGAATAAGGCCTTGACTCTGAGAAGAAAGTGGTTGGTACCTCCATAACATTCATGCCACTATTGCATCTCTGAGCATATCTTGCTTGCAATGCTATTTGTTACAGTAGCTCAGTGGATCCACAGCTGGATAAGAATGTTGATAACTTTAAGCAGCCTAAAAAGTACCTTCTGGAACTATGTAAGGTAGCCAGTAGGTAGGAAGCTTCCTGGCCAGGACCAACTTGATTTCTCCATATCCTAAGCAAAATATGAGGGGTCTTCAATAGTAGGATTTTACCATTAATTTCTGGTAAGAAACCAAGGACAATGAGAATAGGCATTGGGCTTTTCACTTGACAAACAATGGCTTTTGGAGGCACATTATCTTCTGTGTAGGGTAACTCCAATTAAATTCTTTTATAACGTGTGTGCGTGTGTGTGTGTGTGTGTGTGTGTGTGTGTGTGTGTGTATAAAGCTTATAAAATAAGAGGCTTTCATATGGCTTTTCCACATCCTCTGCCCCAGCTGTGCCTGATGAAACATTCATTCCCATCATTTCCCTTTTCATTTTGCATCACCTCTTCATCTACCCTCCCTCCCTTGAGGTCTTTTTTCTCTGTTGTAGGTTGTCTGCTGTTACTATGATAAGGACCACTACTAAAACCAATTTGGGGATAAGAGGGTTTATTTGGCTTACACTTGCATAGCATAGTCCATCATTTGGAGGATCCAAAGCAGGAACTCAAGCCGAGTAGGCACCGAGAGGCAGGAACTGAAGCAGAGACTGTGGAGGAATTGGCTTTCTCCTCATTCTTGCTCAGCCTGCTTTGTTACAGCCACTCAGGATCATCTGTCCAGAGATGGCATTGTACCCAGTGGCCTGGTCCCTTCCACATCAATCATTAGTTAACGAAATGCCCTGTAGCCTTGCCAGTAGGCAATCTGATGGAAGCATTTTCTCAACTGAGATTCTTCACAGGTAACTCTAATTTGAGTCTAATTGAACAACAACAACTAACCAGGGCATTCTCTCTCCCCACCAGTGAGAACTTCCTAGTTTTCTGTATTCTAAAAGGTATTCCAAGTTAAGCAAATAATCTAAAGATTCAAAACTGGGATCCGTTTATGAGTGAAAACCAGTATGTGATGCTTGTTTTCTTGGATCTGGATTACCATACCAAACATACTCAGTATGTTTTCCAGTTACATCCATTTATCTGCAAATTTTTTAATTTACTTTTTCATGGTTGAATGAAATTGTATTGTTTATAGGTATCACATTTTCTTTATCCATTCATCAGCCGATGGACATTGAAGCTGTTTCTATGTTCTGACTCTTGTGAATAGAACAGCACTGATATGGATCATGCATCTCTGCAGTAGTGTACAGTTTTTTGGGTATACACTCAGGAGCGGGATAGCTGGGTCAAGGAATGGCCACACTGATTTTTACAGTAGCTGTGCCAACTTGAACTCCCACCAACAGTGCCTGAGGGCTCCCCATTCCCCACATCCTCACTAGAATTTGTGGTTGTTTATTTTCTTGATCTTAGCCATTCTGATTGAATTAAGATGAAGCCTCAAAGTACTTTTAATTTGTATTTTCCTGATGGCTAAGGATGACAAATACTTGCAAAAATATTTCTCAGCCATTTATATTTCTTCTGAGAGATCTCTATTCAGTTCTGTAGCCCACTTTTTAATGTTTAATGTTTGCTTGGTGTTTTGATTTTTGAGTTCTGGTATATTCCAAACACTAACCTGCTGTGAGATGTGTAGCTGGCAAAGATTTTTCCCATTCTGTAGGCTGCTTCCTCGTTAGCTGACTAGATAGAACCTTTTAATTCCATGACATTGCACTTGTTGATCATGGGTCCTATATCCTGGGTGACTCATGTTCTATTCAGAAAGTCCTTATCTGAGCCTAAATCTCGAAGTGTACTCCCTACTCTTCCTTACCTGAGCCTAAATCCTGATATGTATTCATTCTTTGTTCTGAAAGTTGTAGAGTTTTGTGTGTAATAGTGAGATCTTTGATCCATTGAATACTGATTTGTATTCAGGTGAAAAAGAAAGGTCCTTCTACATGTAGATATTCAGTTTGCCCAACACAATTCATTAATGATGGAATATTTTTGTTTGGTTCCTAGCACCTATGTTAGACAACTCACAGCAGGCTGCAACTCTGGCTCCTAGAGATCTAGTGTCCTCTTCTGGCCTCCATAGACACCTGCCCACAAGTGCTTACTCAACTGCTTACCCTTGCCCAGGCAGACAGATACTACCATAAATAAAACTAAAAATAAATCTTAATAAAAGGAATGACTGTGAACCTAAAACCATATTCTTTCATGCCTTTGTGTCTCTTTGTTTCATATCTTCCATTAACTCTAAACCCTTTCAAGTCTGTATTTGCACAATATTAAAGCCCAGCTTATGAAAAATAATAATAGTAGCAAAACCTTTCTTTCATATCTCTCTAGTAAAATTCAGCATGCGTCATGTACGTCCTCAGAATGTAGATTGCAGAATTTCATAGTACTACACTTCTTTAGAAACAAAGAAAAATGTATAGATAAGAATGAATTGTTTTGATGTGACCTTATTTAAGCATCTTGGGACAGATCTATATTCTAACCAAGTTTTGTCTGCATGTGACTTTGAATGATTCAGGCCACTCAAGCCCCCGGTACATTCGCTGCACCACGTACTGCTTTCCCTGCACGTCAGACATGGCTAAGCAAGCTCAGATCCCGCTAGCTGCTGTCATCAAGCCCTTTGCTGACATCCCACCAAATGAGGTAAGAGTGATTGAAAAAAGCGATTCAGTAATTTACCTACTCCAAAATGTGTCATCAGTTTTTTTTTACTATCCAGGAAACTGGAATATGCTTATGCAATTTATAAACAGCTAGTCATTCAATTCATTTATAAGTCAGAATCTCATAAGCAATATTATTTAGTGCCCTGGGTACTGATCACAATGGTCCAAGTCATGTTTGGAACCATTGTAGTGGTGCATACAAAAGTATTGCCTCGGAGAAATCTGTGTAGTGGCAAACCTTGTAACTAACAGGGAGGCCCTATGCCCATTTCAGAGCCCTGCCTTTGAGGTATTTTGTTGAGAGAAGACCTTGACCTTAGTACATCTGCTTTAATAATTACTGTGCCCAAATGTTCATAAACCAAGTATTAGAAAGACAAGGTAGATAAATCTATGTGTATTTGTTTGTAGGAAAGGGATATGCCCAATATATAATTCAGTTGTTAAAAAAATTAGAAAAGTGGTTCATATTTCAAATGTGTGATTATAGGCTGCTGTTATTATTGATCACATGTTAGGCTGCTGAAGTATTTGATCAAGATATCCAGACAGCAGCTATTCTTTTTATAATGGTTTTTGGTGACAGCTACTAAAATACACAGGGAGAGAGGCTGTAACATGACCCATTATAGAGCACAGCTCATATACTGAGCCATTGGATAATTTTGGAGAGGAGAAAGTCCCTGCTCTCTTCTCCAAGGACCGTCAGTCTTAGGTCTAGAGATCCTTAGAAGGGAGCTGATCTTTTATAAGTAGCACCATCTAATTAGGGAGGGTGAGATCCTCTGTTGGAGAGAACAGATTTGCTTCCCTTCCAAGGATGTAGGAGAGTGGAAGAGGGCGCTCACCTGAGGGAAGGAGAAAAGATGGTACCCATGTGTACAGTGGCCCGCATATGCTGCACTGTCTCTTCCCTTGAGAATGCACTGAACGGAGTAGAGTGGGGTGGGGGAATCTGGACCTGGTCTTAGAACCCTGGAAACCACATATCCATATTCAATGTCAGCTGAGAAGCACATTTAGCAATTGTGGTTTCTTCTATCTCAGTCTCAGAAATGTTATATAAGGCTTTAAAACTTAGGAAAAATATGTTTATAAATGTTTGACCTGTATGTAAGTACTCATGGAGGTCAAAAGAGGATGTTGGATTTCCCTTGGATAAAAGTTACAGATGGTTGTGTGCCTAAGTGCTGGGAATAAAACCCTGGTCCTCTGCAAGAGCAGTTAGTGCTCTTAACCACTGAGCCATCTCCCCTAGCCCTATCAAAACTCTCAAAAAAATCAGAATACTTGAGGATAAGATAGGTCAACATGTATTGATAAAGAGATCCTGTAGTGTATAACATGTAGCTTAATTAAAGTGTGTTGTAGCTATTAACAGTGTTTTTTGAAGGGAAGAGAAAGATGTTGTAATTATGTCAATATTTTAAATGTTGAATGTACAGAAAATTTAAAAGAATTTTATGTCATCATTTAAATACTATTAATGTTTGTTGTTTTGTCACATAATCTATATCTTTACTCTTGCTTATTGGGAGTATCTTAAGGTTAGTTGTGGGTGTCAATATACTTCACTCCTGCACTCATTATTAACGAATGTCCAATATCTGCCCACTGACACAGAATTTATTTATGATAAGAATGTACATTCATCTGTGGTCTGGCAATCAAGTCCAAGGTCTTATGCTTAAGAATTGCATGTCTTAAAGTCACTATTGATTCCATTTGAGTCAATCTATAAACCTGTGTAAACCTTGATGCCCAAACTATCTAGTTTCTCTAGAGAAGTACCCCATGTTCCTCAGCCATTTCCACTTTTCCACAGCCCCCACCTTGGTACCCACTGTTCTGATCTTTTCTATGACAGATTTGTTACTCTTCTACTGCCTTACATGGCTCAAATTACAGAGGATGGAAAAAGCTTCTGCAAAAGTTCTCTCTCTCTCTCTCTCTCTCTCTCTCTCTCTCCCTCTCCCCCTGCCATCCCGTTCACAGTGAGATTCATAGATCAATAGCCTTCCCTTTCATTTCTGAGTAGTATTTCACTGTACCTGTATGCCAATTTGCTTACATGGTGTTTCATAAATATCCAGGTTTTCTCTACCTCATTAACAGAACTGTTGTGTGTTGTATTAAGTTTTTTGGCTCGTTTGGCGCAGGAGTTTGTAACTTGGCGCGCGCAGTGGCGGTTGGAATTTGGTTCGCGCGGCTGTTTTTGTCTCTCAAAGGAATGTATCACACGCTTATATTTTTTAAACTGTTTGGCCTATGTCTTATGCTCATTATTAGCTAGCTCTTTTTTTTTTAATTAACTGATTTTTATTAATCTTTTCGCCACGTGGCTCAACCCGTGGCTGGCCGGTATCTCTTATATGTCTGTTTCTCTTGGGGGTCAGATGGAGACTGGCTAACTCTATCTTTTTTTTTTGTTTGTCTCTTTTTTTGATACTCTACTCACTTTTATGGTGTTTTACATAGGCCAAATCAGTTACTTTATTTACAGCATATAAAACATTTTACCACAGTTGTAAACATGTTGTACAAGTTTTTCCATGTACATATGCTCATTTTCTTAAGCTAATATCCACAAATATATTGCAGCATTTAAAGGTGCATACTCTGTGAGTTTTGTAAGAAACTCACAGACAGTTTTCTGAAGTGGTTACATTATTTTGCTCACTTTGCATTCGCATGCCAGGTACTCAGCATCTGCCCGAGGATCCGATGATATCCTCACTATAATGTTAGCAATTACGACAGTATGTGGTAGAATCTATGAAATATTTTTTTATTTCAAGTTTTGTGATTTGAGCAAAATTTAATTTCAGAATGGAATACTGGCTAATTTCCCATTCATATACACATGATTCACCATTAATAAATGTCAATGTTTGTTATGTTATGGTTTTTTAGAGCATTAACACATTGTAGGTATGCGTATTTTCTTCTTTACTGAGACCAATTCCTCTTTTCTCTCTTATTCTCTGGAGACAAACACAAATGCACTTGATGTTCATCCTCACTTTAAGGCAATATGTAGCATTATTCTTCATATAACTGAGATGATGACATTTGAATAGTAGAGACTCCCTTGCTGCTACCCTACTACTTCTTTTCAAACAGCCTTTACCCACCCATTGAGATTCCTTTTACAATTAAAATGTACACATACCAGCCTACATGTATTCATCCTGTAACAAAATCAATATGCAAATTACCATCTGGATGCTGGCACAGCTGTGCACTGCTCTTCACTTTTCTGTTCTGTCAGTGCTTTACACTTGTCTCGTGCTGCTGCTGTTCATAGAGCTGCAGCATCCTTATCAGTGGGAGGGTGTACATGTAGTAAGAAAACCGTCATTGCCTCTGTGTGTGTCACTGGGAGAGTCACACTGATTTTGGAAGCACAAGTTCCAAAGCTGAGGAGCTGTGTTCCCGTAACTGTGCCTGGGAGAACCATGGTCTCACTACTACTAGTTGTTGTGGATGTACTTTCTCTGCCTTGCCTCTGAGATCATAGTCAAGGGAAGATGAGTTTATACCTTAAAACCCCCAGAATGTGTAAAATAAAAAAGTATTCTAGGCAGAAGTTCTGTTCATATCAAAATCATGGATTGGGTATTTAGGCCCCTAACAGTGTCGTTTTGGGGGATATACTGGGCTCATTGTAATGAATTTGCCGGATTTTTAACTGGGCACAAGCAAAACCTACTCTCCATCTCCTCCTGAGAAAGCTAACTTGGGTCAATTATCCTTGGGAGGGGGTGAGACTTAGTAAGATGCCAACATCATAGGCAATGAGGACCTCAGGTTTTACCCCCAGCTGGGCACAGCAGCACATATTTGTTGCTCTTGCAGTGGGGTAAAGAGACAGGTGGTCCTAGGGGGTTGATGGACAGCCAGGCCAGCTGAATTAATGAGCTCCAGGTTTAGCAAGAGACCTTGGACCCCAAGATTAGTAGATAGCAATAGAGAAAGACACCCAACATTGACTTCTGACCCATCTACACATGTGCACACATGTGCATCTATGCCCGTACACATGCCGTACACAGACATGTGCTCACCCAGAGAAAACAACACACATATGCTTGAAAGAAGATAAAAATGAACTGTTCTTTGCTGGTGACATGACTTTTTAGCCATCTTAGTATATGCTTTCAAATAGGTTTTTGTTGTGTTGAGACAATGGTCTCATATTGGCTGGCCTTCATGTCACTTTATAGCCAAGGATGACTTTGAACTTCTGATTCTCCTATCTCCATCTCCTGAGGGAGAAATGTGGTATGGGGCTAGAAGCCAGGAACTCCATGCACACAAGGCCAACACTCTGTCAGCTGAAACACTCCCAGCTCCCAATCTTTCTGTTATCATGCTAGTACTAATAATAATACTTATTCAATAATATGTTTCTAAAAATTAAACTGGAGATTTGGGGTATTGTTTGGGGGAAAATCTTTCAGCCATTAATCCAAGCCTTCCCCTAAATTACAGACACTTATATTGACTGAATATATGTTTTCCTAGTTTTAAAATCAATAGCTTTAACCGAATGCTATTTACTCTCAAGCCTGAAATGTCCCTTTGTGTCCAGCGTGAGCTGCAGGAAAGTCTCTAAGCTTTCCAAAGCCATAGCAGGTAAAATTAGACTGATGGCTGACTTTTGAAATCTGGCTTGGGGAGAAGCCACACTTAAGAATAAAAATACACTGTTCTTTCAGTGTTTGGAGACAGTGTATACTGAGCGGCTAGATGTTTGACAGCCCTGTGTCCCTGCACAGCCTCTCTCGGTCAGAAGATCCAACCTTTCCCTCAGAGCAGCAGCAGAATCATGTGACTGGACAGACATGAGGGACACCTGCTATAACAGTGTCCCTGTGATGGAGAATTGCCTGCTCAAAGAAGCATGATCATTTTCACTTAGTGAAATCAAAAGAACAGAATAGGGGTGTGAAAACTGTGCCAGCCAGCCTAGTGTTATCACCATTTTAGAGAGAAGGAATCCAAGGCAGAGTTAGGGGTATCTTCAAGGTCAGCAACTGTTAGGTGGCAGAACTAGCACCCGAAGTCACACACCAGAGTCCTTTAAAGTCTCTCTCTCTCTCTGTCTCTCTCTGTCTCTCTCCCTCCCTCCCCCCCCACCATTCAACCCATATCAACATAAAAAGATGTTTCTCATAGAAACCCCAGATTCAGCATGTTCAAAAGTGAATTTCTTGACTCTATGGCTGTTCATTCATCTATATACCAATAACTGCTACCACCATTTATCTCAGGTTAGAAACCAAAACTCACTGATTATAGCTAGGTAATAAAATGTGAATGACAAGGCTGTTTTGGGTTTTATTTCTGGTTGTTTGTTTGTTTGATTTTTGAGTATACCACGTTGGCCTCAAGCTCACAGAGATCCCAGGTGCTAGGATTAAACATGTGTGCCACTATGCCCAACTCTCAAGGAAAGAAGATTTATTAACCATTCTTGGGGCTGGAAAGATGGCTCAGTGGCTATGAGCAGTGACTGCTCTTCCAGAGGACCCAGGTTTGATTCCGAACACCATCGTGGTGGCTCACAATCATGTATAACTCCAGTCCATGGCATTCAACACCCTCTTCTGGCCTCTGTGGGCACCAGGCATGCACCTTGTTCACAGTCATACATGCAGATAAAAACATTCAGACCCATAAAATAAAAATGAACAAAAAAGATTAAAATAAAATACCCTCTCTAAGCAAGTAGGTTCTGAAATTACAGGTTCCTATATGCATATCATTTAAAATGATTGCCCTCTGTTGTAGGTAGCTTGTTATTTTATATTATCTAAATGCTTAGATTCTGTTTGAAGTGGGCTGACATGACCATCAATACTACACTGTGAACGCTTTCTGAGTAAGATCCTGATTTGGCATCTCTCAAAACAATTTATGTAGTACAGCTTTTTAAAGAGTTGGCTTTGTTGTTTGAAGAAACCTTTAAAGGTATGCATTGTGTTAGCAACGGCCTGCAAAATTAAACCTCGCCAGGAAGTTATCATCAGCGACTGCTCCTGCCAGCATTTGCTTTGGAGATACCTGCTGCTTCTAAGGGCAGGGCTGTGTCCTCATTTTCAAACATGTCACACTGCTCTTAAATAGACTTTTAATAGGACCTAGGTTCAAATATAGTTTGCCCCAAAGCATTTTTTTCATCAAGTTACTAATTATGTTAAAAAAATTTAAATCATTTTACTTTCAATGCAGTTTTTTTTTTAAAACTGAGGTAGAAATCCTCCTGATTTCAAGTACCAAAAGACTAAAGGTTGTCAATTATTTCATTTGGAGTATTTTCTATGAAATATGAGATCTTTATATTTTGTGCATTCACCAATATGTAATGAGTGATATATATTATAAACCAGATGGCAGGGAAAGGCTTTTGTTTCATCTGTGGCTATTTGTCTATACTTTTCTATCATAAGAGAACACAGTAACAAGGTCTTTTGCTTCCTTGTTGCATTAGCCGTGTTGAGCTTTGTTCCACAGCCCTACACTTTGCTAAAGTTATCTTTCTTACTTTATGCTAGGAACTGAACTAGACTTTAGAGATAATGGAGAAAACACAAGCTACTCTTGGCCAAGACTTAAGGAGAATTTGCAAACATACAGCTATTTTTTTTTTTTAATGTGAAAAGGAGTCTGTAAATCTTGTCTGTGGAGTTCACACTTAGAAAGCATTTTGCCTGTGATGGGATTTATTTATGTATTTTTTTTTTTTAGATGTGAGTGCTAAAAAAATGCATGCCAGAGAGAGCTAAGGATCCCATTATACATGGTTGTCAGCCACCACATGGTTGCTGGGAATTGAACTCAGGATCTCTGGAAGAGCAGCTAGTGCTCTTAACCACTGAGCCATCTCTCCAGCTCTGAGATGTGATTTAATAAAGAAGGTTGGCTCATGTACTCTTTCAATCCTTTCTTCGAATGCCTTCATCTTCTTACAACTCAGTATATCTGAAGAAGATACCATTGGGGAGAAAAAAAGGAATGGGTGACCAAGGGATGGCAAATAGTGTTTGCAGAAAACAAAATGAACCCAGGCCCAGTCTATTCTGCCAGGGAAGGATCCACATCTCTGTGGGAGGAACTGGTTGTCATGCCTTTGACTTTTCAGCCAGTCTTGCCTGCATGAGGTGACATATTTTGGCAGAGCAGTTATTCTGTTTAGTATCCCAGAGGAAAAACATTCTGTCTCCCTGGAGCATAGTTTATGTCAGGATGACCATGTGCATCCATCCTCCTTTCAGAAAAATTACAGCTTGTAAAGTACATGTCACCCTCTTCCTCTCTCCTCCCCGTTCTTTACTCTTTTTTCTTTTACGATGAAGCTGTACAGGTTCAGGCTGTTTAAGGTCACAGGGCCAGGGATGGAGGCTGCTAAAATCTGTGGTTGGAAACTGGAGTATTTCAACCTCCACTGGGCTGTGGAGCTGACCAGGGTTTTAATTGGTTAAGTACATAGAAGGGCCTTCCTTTTTCTTACTAATAATAGTGGGTGGACACTTTTGTTCCTCTGAGTTTCTGAATGAACTTGCAATGTGAAGTCAGCCCTTCATACTCCCCAAAGGCCAAGATCACCCGTGAATTTGTCAGTGGATGGCACAGAGTTCTTTTTGGATAGGTAGGATCTCCTTGGGTTTTACTCAACTAAACCACAGAAATACAGTTAGTTTATAGGTCTTTAGGTCTCTAAATTAGTATTTTTAGCATAGCTACTCATAATTGGGTCTATTGATAAATGTTGCTAATGAAATAAAAGCTTGTATCATATGTTTGACATTTTTTCTGTCCTTATAATTGACTATAGATTCCATTCTTAGCTTTATTTACCTGTCTATTAACTCTGTGGTTAATAAATAATTACTTTGGAATTCACTGATATATTTTTAATAAGAACATCTACTCTCATAAGCCCTAACTTAGCATGTTCTCTCTTATTAACAAGACAGATTATAGAAAGGACAGACATTAAGACAGTTATGGAGAATCCTCAGATATTCCTCAAATTGTAGTTTATGGTAGCCAAGTGACAGAAAATCAGGTGAGGAACTAGGAGGAGGTCACAGGCCTCGACTGGGCCTTACTGTTGAAACCTTGGCCTCCAGACTGCAGGACTAGAAGGCGGGTGCCACCTGTCACTTATCCTGACTCTGATGAGTATCCACTATGCACTGCCATATGTTTATACACTTTGTGTGTTATTAGAAGTTCATGTGAGCAACCATTCAGCTACTTTTACATGTATCTCTGCTCTATAATTAAACTACAAAATATCTGGCCTTTCTAGTTCATTTCAGAATTTAAAAGGAGACTTACAACTAAAATTATTTTTGAGCAGATGTTTTAAAATTCTTAACTATTAAGATGTGTGCTAAAACATAGTCTAGAGTTTTACTGTAATATTTTTGAAAATGTTAACCAAAGGAAAATCTTGGAAAGTCAAGTACACATACTAAAATAGAAATAAGAGCAATGGATAAACATTAGGGTCCCTTCATTATATGAAGTTACTTTGAAACTAAATCTTAATCTCTTGGCAGTTTGGGTCACTCTTGTGATGCTTTGAACAAATCTGGCAGCTGAAGAATGCAGCCATACCCTTTACAGAGCTGTGCTATGGTGCTGTAGCAGACTGTGGCGAATTCACATTTGTCAGGGCAAAGTATGCTTGAATTCTTTTTGTTATAGTTTAGAAACAAAATAACCTCAGGGGACATAGGAATTAAAGAAAAGCATCATCTTGCTGTACTTTAATATACAGGGAAAGTTTGTAGTTTACAGTCTGGTGGCTTGGGGTGCTGCATCTACAGCCTGAGGCTGTACTAGCAACCAGCTTCTCGGATGGAAGCTGTGGTTCTGAGACAAGCCACCCTAAAGCAAGCTCCCTAACACCCGCTGACTGCTATTCACACACACACACACACACACACACACACACACACCCCACCATCACCACCACCACTGACTTAGAGAGAGGCAGGGTGAAGAGGGGTGTATTGGTCACATGTCAGCTTGGGAAGTGGAAGTTGTTCTCCTGTTTCTGTGTGGTACAGGGATTGAACAGAGGATGTCAGCTGCCTGGGTTTTGTCCTCTCTAGCCATCTTGTTTGCCGCTTTCTTCATCTTTTAGATTTTGCTTTGGTTATCTCCTCAGTAGAACTTCACACACACACACACACACACATATGCGTGCACACACACCCATTCTCCTCTACACCTTCCATCATAGTTTCAAAAAAGTTTGAGAAAAAGTTTTAAATGTATGTATTATTTTTCATAAATGTAATTGTGCTATGCTCCTTTATAAAATCAGTTCCATAATTATATAATCACATCTCCAATTATAACAATATTTCAATGAACATAAGTGCTGTGATCCACACAGCATGTATTGTCATTTGATGGGTAATTTATAAGCAGTGTCCATTTTTGTGAAGGGGAATTGATTATCGTCTTATTTCATATAGTTGCTGCTTATGCAGTTTGGACTGAATGGTGTTCTGGGCACTTAGGACATGTTAGTGAAGAGCAGATGAGCCTTTTTCCTTGCAAGAGATTCTGTTCTAGTGCAGGGAGGTGACACCTGGGATTATATAATGCTGTGGAGGAAGAGAAATCAGTAGGGGAGGATCACAGGCTTTAGACTAAGCTGGACGGGCGCTCAGCTAGGCTGGACTGACACAATGTTGTCACATAAGTCTCTGCACAGCTGAAGTTGTTTGGAGATGTTTTCATGACTGGAGAAGTGAGACAGATGAAGGAAACACCCCTCCTCCCCCGACTAGTAATTCTGACAGATGCAAAGGCAGTTCAGTTTTGAATTTGTTATTTCAATTCTCCCAACTTCTGTTTGAGGAAGAGAAGGCTACCATGTATCCTATTAGGGAAGAAACACACTTGGTTCAAAGGAATTTAAGTCTAAGATAAGCTCCCAGTGTCCCTGGAGCATTGTGTGTTGTACTAATTAAGCATGTCTTCTGCAAGTGGCCTGCATTTGAACCCTAAGATACTGTTCTCTCTTAGAGATAAAAATGTAATTACATTGGGTCAAGGTTTATGAGAAGTGGAAGGGAACAGCACTGAACAGCAGAAATTCACTGTGTAGAGCTTACTCAGAAGTTCCTAATATTTATTCCAGCAAGAACAATGCTGATCTAGAACGATGCCAATCTTTGCAAATGTATCACTCTGCTGTCTGCCTTAACCAGTCCAAGCAGACTATTTCTGGTTCAGGAATATTATCTTTTATTTGCAGTCCTATTCCAGTGCTGTCATTCAGGAAACTAACAGCCTCCAACTGTGCTGATAGTCATCTCTAAGATTGTTTAATTATGTGCATATGTGTTTATCTTTGTGTGGATTTGTGTATGTGAATGCAGTGCCTGCAGAATACAGAATTACATCCCTGTAGCTGGAGTTGCAGATGATGGTATGTAAGCTGCCTGACTTGGGTGCTGGGAACTGCACTCAGGTCCTCTATAAGCCCTGCAGATCCTTAACCACTGAGCCATCTCTTTAGCTCTTGTGCTGATACCTACTTTCCGTTTTGAAGATATAGTAACTGATTTACCAAAGGCAGCTACTTTTCTGGACTTAATACCATGTGACCTCCCCAGCAAAAGCCCACCGGACATTTGAGGGCTCGATAAGATTGTCTCAGCTGTGTTTACTTAAAGCAGATGTGACTGTTCTGGAGCGGAGTCATATGGTGTGGTTATTGATGCCTATTTAAGGATTAACTTTGCATGTTCAGGCTTATATAGTATTAAAGTCTGTAGAGGACAACCCATGCTTTGAAAGCCCAGGTTATCACCCTGCTGGAGGGATGATCTGGACATGAAAAAAATCTTCAGGGGCTTCAGAGTTCTCAGTCCTCCACAGAGCTCCACTCCGAGTAACAGGCTCTACCTCCAGGTCTGAGGCTCGGGCTTATCAAACTCCAGGCTCATTCCCTGTTGATGAGGTCTGCTCCCAGGCACTGGGGCCAAGATTCCTTTTCTCCATATGCTTCTCTGCTGGGACCAGCATCCTGCTACCTGCACTTTTAGCTTGGCAGCACCTGGTCCTCTGCTTTCTATCATGTCCTATTGGATTTGTATCCTGCCTGTGGCTATTTAATGCAGGCACTTGTGATGTTTTTCTATTCCCAGGGCCCCAGGGAGCTCAGTTTTGAACAAGGGGTTGTCTTTTCAAATGGCACCTGACCATGGCTTTCTGAGTTGGAGACCTGTCTCATTATAGAATTCATTGTCCCAGCAAGATCCACAATGAAGTCAAGGCCATGAGAGCTGTGGGATTAGCCAGTGGATAGGACTGCATGTTTCTTATCCCCAGCCTCCCTGACCTTTTGGATGAGATGCCTGCTTTCCTCACTGCCAGAGGTCCAGGTGGCTGGAGCAGGGCTTGGAGGAACCATTTTCTTTGTGGCACTTCGTCTTCTTGTCTTTACAAATTGTTTGACTGGTGTGCAGGGGAGGGGGGCTCTTCCTCTCCATCTCTCCTCGGAAACATCTGTTTCTGTATTCTGTTTCTTCTCTTTCACTGGGTCATGTGCTAGTCTCAAACCCTGGACAAGCGGCTGACTGAGGTGCCCATTAACTTATCGAAGTGGATGTCAGATGCCAGATTCTTTCTGTATCCCTCAGTCTCTTCTTGTTCCAGAGCCCTACTGGCTGGAATACCCCAAGCCTCGCCCTAAATTTCTCCATCCCTTAGACTCACCCCAAATGCTCTTCCCAATATAACCCACCTGTTTTTGTTACCTGGCCTTTTCATCTGCTCTCTTGGCCCAGGCTATCCATCACGGCTGGCCAGCTGTCTTAGTCAGCAGCCGTTCTCTCCCATTCTCTTCCCCTCCCCCCTCCTCACGTTGCCCAGGGTCTCATCCACTCTGGACTCTCCCAGATATCTCTGCCTCTGGCTGTGCTCTCCCTTTTATCTATAATAAACTTTCTCCTGTACCATACCTAGGAGCAGCCATATCCTTTCCTTTTTACTTTTTTTCATTCAATGTAGAAGATAGCTTCTCTCTAGTAGCACTGTTGAGGGAAAAATTGTAAAACCATCCAAACTTGCAAAAGGATCATTTTCTGGAAATATAAAATGAAGAAGAGTCAACTACAAAAATTCTTAAAAATATAAATATGATCTTTGAATTGTACATAGAAGATATATGGTATGATATTTAAAATCACTCAGGAAAAAATATTTTTCAGGCAGGCAAGTCACTTAGAGACTGGAAGAGGCAGGGACTAAAACAACTTTGGGACTGTCTCTGAGACTTCAGGATAACTTGATGTCCCCTGTCCCTGAAGGCCAGCATCCGAACACTACATACTGTCATCCTCAGGCCTAGCTATGGCAAGGACACCAAGTGCCAAAGGAGCACCCAGAACTGTTAGAAAGCAGCACCCAGAGAACAGCCTATTGGTTTCAGATCCTATGACCATGGGCTCCATGATGTTCAAGTTGAAGATCTTGAGCCAGAAACACTGACTCTGAGATGGTTTCTGAACATACTGGCCAAGGCCAAAGCCCTGAACACAGCCTGTGACCAGGATACCATTCAGAAAGCACCACTTGAAAATTTTAAAGATTATGCCAGCCATTGCTGAAGTCACCCTCCTAGTGGCAGGGATTCATGACGTCACTGGCAGGCCAGTAGTTCAATGGGAAGAAAAAAAACCTGGAACCTGGGTTGCCAGGCTGCGTGGGTGCAAAGACACAGCAAAGTCATTTATTGAACTGTACGGAAAATAGAGAGTGCTACCCATTGTCTGGGGTGGGGAACTAACAACAAAATCATGCCAATTTTGTCCAAAGAAATAAATACTGAAAAGGAGGGGAAGGTGAGTGGAGGCTGGGGGGGTGAGTGAGAGAACGCAAGTGTAGGGGTCACATTCACATGAATGCTGGAGGTAAAAAGTAAGACAAGGCCCTGGGGGTGGGGCTTGTGCCATTTCCCCTTCCATGTTAGTGTATTTATTGGTGATGTCATTGTTCAGGTCTTTTTTAGGCAGCCGTGCTGTTCCAACAAAATTGTGGATGTTATTTTCCTTTTATTTTTGAGGGAGAATTTTTTTTCTCAGAGATGAACTTCCTGCTTGGTTATCTAATTAATACCAAAGGGTCAAATTATTTATACATGCAAGAGCATGAATTTGAGGGGGGATTTGGGAGGGATTGGCGGGAGAAAAGGATGGGGAGATATGATGTAATTGTGCTTTAATTAAAATTTTCAAGTAAAGAAAGTGTCTAAATGAGGCAAATGTAAGAAAAGAGAAGATACAGGGGCAGTCACCCACAGGGTCCTGGATGCCATTAGGCAGGGCCTGTCTGATCCTAGGCTGACTGTGGGGCCTCATACCAGCATCAGCATCCCCACTGCACTTTCCTCTTGGCTGTGGAAGCATCTTCTCTCCATCACAGTGCTGCCCAGAGCCATGACTCAGCACCAAGCTCTGTGAGCTCTGCTGTCAGTTTGTCTCTTGATTGCCAGGGTACAGAGCAGGGCGTGGGAGCTGCTGTGGGAGGAGGGCTGGCTTCCTGGTGCCCTTTGCTTTATTTCTGCTCTCCTATGTAGAGTCAAGGAGAAGCTGGCAAGTATCAGCAACTGTTAAACACAATGCTTCCTATTACCTCAGTAAATTTGATAATTTCTTTAATGTCTACTAAATACCTATTATATATACATATATCTATATACTTGCCTGTTATTAGTTTTAGAATAGTTTTAAATTTGGATAAACTTTATTAATTTTATAAAGCACTAGCTGCTCTAAGATTGACTGTTTCTAAAATTACCCAAGTGGTTGTAATTGTTATCTGAGGCATGACCCAACTCGAACTTTGTTTTCAATTTTAGTCTCACAGTGCCACCTACTGGATGTATTCTATAAAACCATCTTTACAATTTTGGCTTGGTGGGATGGTTTTTTAACTCCTTGCTGTCCTAGGAAAAAAAATCTACAGCAATACTTAAGTGTCTGGAGTTTAATTTTGTTGAGATATGATCTGTGTAATCAAGCCTTGCCTTGGATTTAGGATTTTCCTCCTATAGCCCTTCTCCTGCCAGATTACAAGCTCACGTCCTTGTTCTGTGCTTTGTATGAACAGTGTGCATAGCAATGTATAAACCCCCACAAAAACCCACAGCCTAAAGACCTTAGAAAATTTGGATGGGCTTTCTTATGCAGGAATTAGTTCTCTTGAGCATCTGTTTTTGCTTTGAAGATATAATCTGTGACTGGCTTTACATCTCCTTTCTAAGCTAAAATTAGCTCTTGGTGATGTTCGGTGAGGTGTCTGTTCTGTGTGTGCCCTGGTCTTTTAACAGCACACATGTACTTGTTTGTCTACTGTCTGTCCCATGCATGGTCAGCTGAAGACAGACAGTGACTCCTAGCCCAATGCAAAACTCTCACGGCTGCCTGACAATGAAACTCGCTGATCATTAAAATAGGAATACTCACAAGATTGTATCAATGATGTCAAGGAAGTGTTAACTGATACTGTAACACTGCTTCTTTAATGTAGAAGAATAATCAAAAGTTATTTTGCTTTTAATCAATGACTGTGTATTAATGCTAGGAGTATTTATTTAAAATTGTCTTGTCATATAATCTATTTTTATTATAAATTTTCCCCTCCCTCAGATCCTCACCAGTTCCCTACTCAGCCAACTTCATGTTCTTTCCCCCTTAATAAACCCCAAAACTTTAAGAAGCCAAAACCAAAATAAACATATAAAAACCAGCAATATAAAAACAAAAAGTAGGCACACAAGCCAAACAAAAACACAGAGTCTATTTTGTGTTGGCCTGCTACTCCTGGGCATGGAGCTTGCCCCGGGATGTAGTTGTCAATCTTAGTGACACTCCATTGGAGAAAACAGATTTCTCCTTTACCAGCATCAATTGTAAATAGCTTCTTGGTTAGGAAGGAAATTTTGTGTCCCTTTTCCCTTGTCTGGGATTTTGTCTGCTTTGAACTTGTGCAGGTTATGGGTGCTCTCATAGTCTCTGTGAGTGCATGTGTGTGTCAGTTCTGTTGTATTTGAAAGACAAACAAGAATGCAGTTTCTTTGGCGTCATACATTGCCTCTGACTCTACCAGTCTTTTCTGTTCTTTCATATAGATCCATGAGCCTTGAGGGGAGGGGTTCATGGAAATACCACATGGGGGATGCTTCAAAAACTCTTTACACATTTTTCAGTTGTAAGATTCTGTGTTAACCTCCATCTACTGCATGAAGAAGCCTCTCTGATGAGGGCTGAACAATATTTGATCTAAGAGTATAATAATATGTAGTAGGAGTCATTTTATTGCTATGTTTCTGAAGCAGGATGATATAATAGGTTTTCCCCTAGGTCCATGACATATCTATTCTCAGGTTCCTGGCCACTTTAGCAGTTTCAGGTATGGGTTCCATGTCATGGAATGGGCCTTAAATCCAATCCAAAAGTGGTTGGTTATTCCCACAACATTTGTGCCACTATTGCACCAGTGTTTCTTGTATGCAGATTACTATTGTAGGTCATAGAGTTTGTAGCTGGGCAATATCAATGACTACTTTTCTCTTCAAGTAGCATACAAAGAATACAACTGAGCACTATGAACTTTAATCTATGAAACTTCTAGTTCTGCACCAATTTGATTTCTACATGTTAGATATTAGTATCTTTAGCAATAGGGCCTATCCATTATAGTGTGCGGAGTAACCAATAGACTTGGCAATAGCCTATGATGTTTGCATAGTTTATAAGGACCCCTTTGGCCAACTCTGAATCGTAATTTTACTTACACAAAAAGATACATTTTATTCAGTTAAAAATTTTAATGAAAAATAGTATCAATATGCTACTTGTCACACCCTTGATAATCCAAAACTAGGAGATTCAGAATCATCCTTGTTCTTGCCCATCTTCAGTGTCCCTGTCACTTACATAAACTCATGCAACATGGCAGCAGAACTAAGAATAGTCAGGAAAAAAGAGAAGAGTGGACAGGAGTGAACTAGAGGTCAAAGATGAATACACGCTTAGAAGATACAGCTGGCCAGGTGTGATACAGTGAGCGCCCTTGGTAAGAGGGTGAGTAGCTTTAGACAATTCTAGAGAAGAAGGAATTTCATTTTACTTTATACATACATATGTATATGTGTATATATATAAATAAAATTATTAACATAGGAGAAAAGGCAGCTTATCTTTTTCTGAGCTCATGTACATTACTGGGAAGCAGATAAGTGGACATATGGAAATAGAATAAATTCTTACGGTTTTCAACACAGCCTTCGAGATTAAATGAGACACTGCCATTTAAAAACCTGTTCCCCATCGCCCCTGAATAAAACATAAACAGTTAAAAAGCTTTTAACATTCCTTACTGCCACCCTGGTAGTCTGAAGACCCTTCTTTCTTATCATCTGCTTTCCCAGGAAGCAAACACGGCAAAACGTAAGTGTTCTTAATAGCCCAGATATAGTCCTAGCTTGATGGCAGTTTATTGCTAGACATCCGTGCTTAGTTCTGTGAGTTGTAGTCTGCCAGGATTAGAATGGTGGTTGGTGATAGTTCCCAGACATTTTAGGTATGGTCTGCCTTTGGGCAAATTATAATACTGAAAATAAAGGCAAATTACCTTTCATTTCCAGTGGCTTGTCTAGCAAATAATTGTCATATTTGTTTCTAAAGTATTTCGGGGAATGGGTTGTACTCTTTGAAGTCTTTGAAAACAAGAGGATGAAGAAGTAGAATTTGGCCACAGGGAAGGCAAACTGCAGAATTCCTCCTTGCTTGGCTTCAGCAAGCGTCATCTGGTCTCAGGGTGAACAGAAGTATCAAGAAGCGACATGACCAATGCCATCCGCTCTTACTCTCCTGAATCACTGTCCTTGGCCTTTTGGTTTGGTGCTTCCTGCTCACACTCTGTCCCTGTCCCTAGATCAGATTTTATTGCCACTAGTTAAAGCAAGCAAACTCAAGCCAGTTTATATCTTTCAAAGAAAAGGCATATATAAAAACATTACTTTGGACATCCATGTGCAGGTTCCGAAGCAAATCCCTAGATTCTTAAAAATGCCTCTCAACTCTTAATCACTAGTTTGTAACATATTAAAGTCTCTTGGAAGGTAGATTTTCTGTCTTCTAGGTCATTTTTATGAGAACATTTTGCAGTAACTAAGAAGTTTGCCTTCAGAAACCCAAGTACATTTTCTACTATTCAGCTCCAACCCTCCCATTAAAGAGGGCTTTTCATGTGCTAAGTGCTTTTTAGAGAGATAAAGTTGTTCTGGATGAAACAAGGGCAGCTACATTTCTCCAGCTCTCTGTGCCAAGAGCTTGTCTCTACATGTTCACATTAATCCTTGTCCAGCTCCTCCTCCTCCTCCCTCCCTCCTACCTTTCCTCTTTTTCCAGCGTTCTGAGACCACACAGCTCATTTCTGAAACCCCAGCAGTGGGTCACCTTTCACTTTGAACATCTAACAAAAGCAAATAGCAGGACTGGGTTTTCTAAACCTTTGGGAGAAAATGGCCTGATGATCCCTCACCCCACCTGATGGTCCCTCACCCACCTGATGGTCCCTCACCCACCTGATGGTCCCTCACCCCGCCTGATGGTCCCTCACCCACCTGATGGTCCCTCACCCCACCTGATGGTCCCTCACCCACCTGATGGTCCCTCACCCCCCCTGATGGTCCCTCACCCCGCCTGATGGTCCCTCACTCACCTGATGGTCCCTCACCCCGCCTGATGGTCCCTCACCCCACCTGATGATCCCTCACCCCGCCTGATGGTCCCTCACCCACCTGATGGTCCCTCATCCCGCCTGATGGTCCCTCACCCACCTGATGGTCCCTCACCCCGCCTGATGGTCCCTCACCCCGCCTGATGGTCCCTCACCCACCTGATGGTCCCTCACCCACCTGATAGTACCACACCCCACCTGATGATTCCTGGTCTTTAGGTCTCCATAAAATATCCTCTTTATTTATAACTTTATCTCTGAATTTTTAATTGATATGAGTAGCTCTACAGTTCTCAGGCATTTCTGAAAATGTTCTCTTCTGAACAGGTTTATAAAAGCAGGAAGAGTCTTGTGGCTTTACTTCAAACTCTGGGATTATTAAGAAACAAGCCGAGTCTTAATGCTGGGCCTCTTTGCTGTCAGGCTGGCTTTTTATGTTTCGGTGATGAGAAAAATGCATTTGAATCCAGTATTTTTTTTTCTAGTTCTGTCAAGCATGACCATCTACACTATAAATGCTATGAAATACTGTCATTTAATGAAGTAACAAAAAGATGTAATTAGCTTCCAGCCCTAAATAAGTAGCCATTCTTGCATATTTTTTCAAATAGTTTTATTTTCAAAAAATTGTATTAAATGTGTTAATTTTATTTTATGTGTGAGTGTTTTGCCTACATTTATGTATTTGTACCATGAGTGTGCTTGGTGTCCATGGAGGTCAGAAGAGGGCATCAGATCCCCTGGAACTGGAGTTATGGATGATTGTGAACAACCATGGTGGTCCTAGGAATTGAACCTGGGTCCTCTGTAAGAGCAAAATGTTCTTAACCTCTCTCCAGGGCAAATAGTTTTATTTTAAAAGAGGTCATTTGTAAACTGCATGAACAACATGCTGCCTATGTACTAGACCCTTAAAACAGTCACCCTGCTATTTTGTTTGAAGTGTGTCTAGCTTAGAGAGAGATGCATGCTAGAAGCATCAGGGACATTTTAACAAATGCTTAATGTGATATTTACATTATTATATTTTGTATATTCTTTTCACACACATGCATATACATGTTGACATCAACATGCAGGTGTTAATATGTGCTTACAAGTGAGGCATGTTTATAAGTAATTTATAAGTTTAAATGAATCTTTGAGTGTGGTAGACTATGTTATAATCCTTGAATTCAATGATGGTTCAATCTTCACTGTCCTGGCAAATGCTCATTAAGAGTCTCTTAATGGGTCCTGCTGTGGGGTTCTGATAGTACCCAGAACCCCTGGGCTTCCAATTCATTTTATTTTCTTCTTCTCCTAGACCCCCTTGTACTTGGTCAATCATGGCGAGAGTGGACCAGTGCGGTGCAACAGGTGCAAAGCCTACATGTGCCCTTTCATGCAGTTCATTGAAGGTGGAAGGCGCTATCAGTGCGGGTTTTGCAACTGCGTCAATGAAGGTAAATGACGCCATGAAGTGCACTTTGTAAAAGCTTTTTATTTTAAAATAAGATGTGTTACACTCCTTAGCTTAAGAAAGACAGACTTTTTCTTTTCTGGTGGCACTACTTGTAATGACCTTAAATGGAAGCCATTGCTAATGGAACTAGGTCCCTGTTATCTGTATGTAGCTGCAGGAGCCCCACATGGAAACTGTGCTGTAGATTTGCATAATGCTGAAGCATGTAGTGGTGGGACTGTGTCGTCTTCCACAGTGCCCTGTTGGAATGCAATATGATATTTTACTTCTTGCATTTATAAAAGATGAGCCCTAGGAGCTTCTCTTTTGTCTCCTGGGTTGTTCTTGAATGCATTGGTTTTTGGGAAAAGTTCATGTAACCAAGGACTTTCCTCTTTTGATATAAATGGTGAATATTAAGGAGGAAGGGACAGTATTATGCTACTTTCTCAGTGTGTTTTTTGTTTCATCTTATTGCACATTCACTAATGTTGATGCTGGGCAGTGGGAGGAAGGACAGTCCCAAGAGAGCTCATAATAGAAAAGGCACGCACTTGCCCACAAACATGAGGGCCCGAGTTTGGTTCTCAGCACCCACAAGAAAAATAAGCAGAGTGTGGTGATGCATGTTTGTAACCTCTGAGGTTGGAGAGGTGGAAACAAGAGGATTTCTGTGGCTCTCTGGCTGGCCAGCAGGGTCAAATGGTCAAGCTCCAAGTCCCAGTGAGAGGCTCTGTCTCAAATACCAAAGTGGATGGCTCCTGGGGAAACCTCCTGAAGCTGACCCAGACTCACATGTGCAGCCACACCACACACACACACACACACACACACACACACACACACACACACACAAAGAGAGAGAGAGAGCAGGATAGAAAGAGATCATATGGCAGAGCATAATTTATAGTGTGACTTGAGTTTGGTTGAAGATAGGTGACAGCATAATACTAAATGTTAATGAGCATGTAAAATTAATTTTAAAAATCACATCGTATGTGGATGTGTGAATGAAATATACATTATGCTGTATAGAAATTGCCATTCCACTCATTATAAACTAGACAACCCAGAAATCTGCATGACATCTTCATGCAACTAAGTCACCATCGTGGCCCATGATATATGTGACTTTACTGAGAGACATGGTCACCTTTGAATTGGGTAATCTCTTCAAGATGTGGAGTTCACCAAGTTCAGGGTCCAATATGTAAACATAAGCTTTATAGAGTTCACTCTTCAAAGAAATAGCCATAAGATGATAAGAACAGAGAATCTGAAACTTCTGTGTGTGTGTGGTTTTTTTTTTTTTTTTTGAAAGTCTGACTTTAGAAAAATAGTTCTGTTGTAATTTGCATGTTCACAGCTGAGCATTGAGACTGCTGAGTGTTGAGTTCAACCAACCCAAAAGGTACTGCTTTTGTGGTTTTTACAAAGGGAGATGCTGTTCTTAGCAGAATACTTAAAAGCACTGGTAACTTTCCCACATACTATTAACAGACATTTCACAGCCTTCTCTGGCCATCTCCAGGCAACAGGAACTCTTTTGCACAGAGACACCAGACCTTATTTGTCCAAGTGTTCAGTGTGTGAGTCATAAGTCTTGCTCTGCCTTTGGGTGACTTCCAGAACTTTGCTAGAAGTAACCTTCTGAGACATTTGAATCAAATTAGACTTCAACAGAGAACTTTTGGGTGCAGTCTTTCCCTAATACAGTAATCTTCGACATGAGTAGGGTGGGATGCTAGCCAATTAGCATGTGAAAGCCCATGCTAAAGACATCTCTTAATTAAGGTGTAACATAAATCCAAATAGCCAGCATTAGTCTGTCAGCTATGTTAAAAATTCAAATAAAAAACTAATTTTTTAAAAAATAAGTAATGAAGTTGAGGTAGATATTGGGGTGTATTAACTTGAGAACAACAGTACTTTTCTCTGGAATTTCCAAAATCACAAATCTTCTTTGCCATCAATAACTTTTACATGGTCAAAAGGTTTTTTTTTTTTTTTTTTTTTTTTTTTTTTTTTTTTTTTTTTTTTTTTTTTTTTTTTTTTTTTTTTTTTTTTTTTTTTTTTTTTTTTTTTTTTTTTTTTTTAACAAAGCTCTCATTCTGGTTACATGAATATGAATATTGTGGCCTGTGGTTTCCTATATTTGTAAAATATTTAATGACTAAAATTTAGTAATATATTATACTGAGAAATAGTAATGAAGCAATCAACACTGTTGAAAATTACATATAAAATTATATAGTTTTATAGGTAGGATTCCAGGCAGATTAATTTCACTATTAAAAAAATCAAGAATTTATATATGATAAAACTACTATGAACATCATTAAAAGGCAAAATTGTAATGACTTACAACATATACAAGAGTCAAAACTTAGTGAGTTTAAAAAAGAGAAAACTCATTTTTTACATATCTCTAAGAATATGCTCTCACAATACTGATACTGAGAACAGCTTGTGTTCTTTATCCTAATTGTCTTATAAAATTTGAAAAATTGTTGGGTTGTTTGCTTGTGAAAACAAAGGATTTTCTGCCCTGCTTTGTTTCCCGTAGTTCCTCCATTCTATTTCCAACATCTGGACCACATTGGAAGGAGAGTAGACCACTATGAGAAACCGGAGCTGTCGCTGGGATCCTATGAATATGTGGCTACGCTGGATTACTGCCGAGTGAGTGGAGCCAGGATTTAAGCATTTCTATGCTAATGCTGAATTTCACTGAACAACTTCCATATGTAAAGACATGACTTGGGTCACAGACAGCATCTCCTGGGGCATGTAGAAATCTCTCAGATACAGATCTCACCTAACTCATTAGCATGATTCAGTTGCTGAGTTGTCGTAATCCAGCTTGGAAATGTAGTATAGAACTAGGAAACAATTCTGTCTGTTTGACAGAGAGTGTCCAGTCTTTTTGTTTGTTTGATTTGGTCTCTATCGAAGCAGAAACTTAGCCAGTACCCTTAAAGAGCTGTTGGCTTCTGTACTTTAATATGTAACTGTGAGGCTCATTTGACTACATCCCATAAACATTTTTGGGTTTCTTAAGAGAAAAAAAAAGAGATAACAGAATTACCTTTCCTTATAAAGCCAGTGATTGTTGGACACTATGCTATCACCAAAGAGCTGTCTACGACTGTATGAAATTCTCAACACAGACAGACTTATCGACTCTGCCTGTCATGTGTGTATAGCTCCTGTCTGGTAAATGCCTACTTATTCTCTTCTTACTGGCTAGATGCATGTCTACTATGAGCATATATCTTCATTTATTTATTCAAACTGGTGCTTTTTTTCCGCCATAAAATTTAAAGAGCATCTTTGTTTTATCTGTTCTTGCTGTGACATTTGTGGTTTTGCATGTGTCTTCTGCTCATGGATTCTGACTCCTTGGGGTCACAGTTTGCTCCCAGCCATCTTTGTGACATTCCTGCAGCAAATGGGAGGAGTAGTAAATGAATGTGTATGGTCTTGCAGATGAGTTACGCTGAGCCTTGTGTTCTGCAGTCAGCACCACGGTGCTTATTCTTTAGTGGCAGCCAAAACTCAAATGCACTTCTGAAACATCATAGATAGGTGACGACACATGCCCATTCTGACTACTTCCTCTTCCAAAAGTGAATACTTGCTAATATCTTACACCTGGAAAACAGCTAACAAGACGATTTATCCAAATTAGTTTTTCTTTGCTGTTGGCTAAATCTTTAAACTTTTCAATTAATATATCTTATTGTCCTATTGACTATTTTATAACTGTTTCAAACTGGTTTATATAGAAATAGTTCTTAAAGAAAAATCCAATGCCTTATTAGTTTGCAATGTTGTGAAGTATTTTAATTTATTTGGTGAAATAGAAAACATTTTTGATACAGATGCCTTATGTCAGCCATCAAACATGTCTGGAAGAACAATTTGTATTTTGATGGTTTGTTTCTTCCTGCTATCCATACACAACAGTAAGCAGGCATTTGGTGTTCTAACTTAATAAAGGCATTGTGAGTTATGATGTAGAGTTTACTCACTGAATTCCATGATCAGAATAGAAATCTCATCATGTGCTGAGGCTTCAGGTCTCTGCCTAAAAGGATAATTACTGACCGTAAGCTTTTTTCAATAGAAACATAAGGAAGAGTTAAACCTATGCCTGGAAACAAGTAGCTTCAATTTTTGTTTTATGCAAGTATTCCAGAAGGGTAAATGGGAAATCTCACCCAGAAAGCAGGAATATTTGTAAATAATTGTAACCTTTAGAGCTTCTTCCCCTTTTTTCTAAGTAGAGTTTGTAGAGTTTTTATTATTACTGTTATTTTTACTTTTTGTACTTCTGGGCCCATCACCTAGCTCCAGAATAAAGACATAGCATCATTTTATTACTTATAAGTGCCCAGCCTTGGTTTGTTTCTAGTTAACTTTTCTTCATGTAAATTATTCTGTCTGCCTTTTCCTCCAGCCTTTTACCTTTCTCTATTCTATATGTCTTTCTTTACTTCTTACTCCATGGCTGGCTGTGTGGCTGTGTGACAGCTGTGTGGCTGTGTGGCTGGATGGCTGTGGCTGGATGGTTGTGTGGCTAGGTGGCTGGCTCCTAGCATCCTTTTCTCCTTCTCCCTTTGGTCCTCCCTCTTTTCTTCATTTCCTACTTATTCTCTCTGCCTGCCAACCCTGCCTATCCTTCTCCTGCCTTGCTTTTGACCCTTCAGCTCTTTATGAGACCAATCAGGTGTTTCAGACGGGCAAAGTAACACAGCTTCGCAGAGTTAAACAAATGCAACATAAAAGAATGCAACTCATCTTTGCATCACTAAACAAATATCCCATAGCATAAATGAATGTAACTCATTTTCAACTAATATTCCACAACGAAAGTTTATAGTAAATGCACACTGTTTTATAGAATCTAAAACAGTAGATTAATGAGTTGACTTAGGTATTTGGAGTGTGAAAAGGAGTTTATTCACTTTGTGTATATATATATATATATATATATATATATATATATATATATATATATAAATGCCTGTATACACTGAAGAGAGAATTACAGAATCATATTTTCCTCTATTCATTTAGTTAGTCTTAATATTGATTTTAGGTAATCAAATTAGCATTTGTTGAACACCTTGTGTATCTCTGCCACATGCTCCTTACATATGTGCTATATACATTTAGCACAATGAGCCTATGTGTTGTGTACCACATTGCACAGGGACAGTGACAGAGCTTCAGCTGTAGATCAAATGTAAAGAAAGTGGTGGTGCCACACTGAACCTGTGTCTGTGGAGTCAAAGCCCGGGCTCCTGTCAATATTCCCTGAAGTGTATAGCCAGGTGTTTTACAAAATCAGTATGAAGTTTCCCTGAGGCAAAACAAATCTAATATCAGATTTTCTTCCTAAATAAAATGTAGGGTTTTTTTAGTTAATTTTAATTCATTTTGACATTTCTCAGATACCTTGTACATGCAAACAATGTCTTTGTCCTGTATAAATTACCCCAGATCAGCAATATGATAAACAGTTTGAAGAATATGCCTAAGAAGCCTGTATAATTACAGTATGAACCTAAGTGTGTTACATACTGTGAAGGAAGAACTGTCAGAGGGCTTTAGGAGAGTGTAGTCACAAAGGTGTATAGCAGGAAGTGGCAAAATCAAGCTAAACCAGGAGCAACAGGTAGGTGGAGTGGCCCACCCCTCCTATCCCAGCACCTGGGAGGCAGAGTCAGCTGGAGCTCTGTAAATTCAAGGCCATCCTGGTCTACATAGGGAGTTCCAGGATAGCCAGAGGTAGTGGTATCCTGTCTCCAAAAAAATGTAAATAATAAGCAAACAACAAACAAACGAACCATAAGCTGTAGAGGTAGAGATAGAAACTGCAGAGTGACCGGAATGAGTCACAGAGGCACAGATGACCGACTCACTCACTTCTCTTCCTGTCTTTTGGTTAACTTAGCTAAAGTTTCGTCAATCTTATTTGTCTTTTCGAAGAAGCGACTCCATTTTGTCTACTGTTCTTGGATTTTTTTTGTTCTTGTGCCCTCTTGTGTAACTCTCCGCTCAAGCTTCTCGTACCATTTGCCATGGTAAATTGGTAGATAGTTGCTGAAATTGGTTTTATCACCGGATGATTTTCTTTCTCCTTCTATTGTGGTTGATCATTTTTCAGGGTATAGTAGTCTGGCCTGGCATCTGTGGTCTTTTGGAGTTTGCAAAACACTCACTTGGGCCCTTCTGGGTTTCAGAGTCTCCACTGAGAAATCAGATGCAATTCTAATGGGTATTTATATATTATTTGATCTTCTTCCCTTACAACTTTTAATATTCTTTATTTGTTCTGTATGTTTAATGTTTTGATTATTACGTGTCATGGGTATTTCTTTTCTGTTCCAAATTTTTTGACACTCTATATGCTTTTTGTACTTTGACAGTCATTTTTTTTTTTTTATAACTTGGAGAATTTGTATTCTATGACATTGTTAAAAATGTTTTCTGTGCCTTTGACCTGGGTTTTCTCTCTTTCCTCTGTTACTGTTATTTATAGATTTGAGCTTTTCATCATGTCCAAGTTTCCCTGGATGCTTTGTTCCTGGTTTTATTTATTTATTTTTAGATTTGACATCTTCTTTGACTGGCGTATCCATTTCTTTCATCTCATCTTCACCCCCAAAGTTTTCTCTTCTGTGTCTTGTACTCTGTTGCTGAGGCTTACCTCCGAGGTTTTTGTCTTTCTAAATGTTTCACTTTGGGTTTTCTTTCTGTGCAGTGGCTCTCCACCTTCCTGGCGCTGTGATCTTTTAATCAATTCCTCATGTTATGGCCACCCCAAGCCATATAGTTATTTTTGTTGCTACTTTGTAACTGTAATGTTGCTACTGTTGTGAATTGTAGTAACTATCTGATATGCAGGATGGTCTTAGGCAACTCCTGTGAAAGGATTCTTTGACCCCACATTGAAAAATTCTACTTTAGTGGGTGTATTTCTTTGTTAAATTTTACTTTTATATCTTGATGTGTTCTCAGTATTTCACTCAGCTGTCTATGTTTTCAGTGTTCATTGAGGCATTTCTTCCTATCCTCTTTAAGGTCTTTGTGTTTGTAGCTGCTATTTCGAAGCCCTTGTGTTCCGCTTCAGCTGAACTGCCATACTCCAGGCCCCTACAGTAGTGATGCTGGCTTCTGGAGGGGGTACTTTGCCTTGGCTGTTCATATTTGTGTTTTTTCATGCTTGTGTTTTTGTATTGGGACATAGGCACCCAGAGTTATGATGTTTAAGTTGTTTCCCATTGTAGATATCTGGTTTTGTATTTGTTAGTTGGATGTTCTGTTCATTGGTTGCTATTGTCCACTCTGGATCCTAGGCATGTGTGGTGGCTGTGGGGTTCCTGATAGAGAATGATTCTTCCAGTTGACATATGACACAAAGGGATGGAGATAGATGCTCTAGGAGAAAAGGCTGAGATGGGGAGTAGAAAAGAGCTGGGTGAGGGCTGTGTCTGCACCAAGAGGAAGAATCCCTAGGTATACAGTTTGGGTAAGAGGAGGGGATTCCTACCGGCAATGTGCAGCAGGGTTAAGAGAGGGGACTGGAAGGAGCAAAAATCCCTACTCAGTCCAGTTCGGGGTGGGGGTGGGGGGCTCGTCTGGTAGAAAGTGTTTCTGCAGGTCGGTGGCTGTGACAAAGAATGGAGATAGATGGCTAAAAGGGAAGGTCCAAAGGGTCTGTGGGAAAGAGCTAGGGGGCCTGGGTTCACCCCAAAGGGCCAGAAGAACTGTTTCAAAAAATGGTTGAAGGAAACACAACAGTCAAGTCCAGTTTCAGGTTTGAAGCCTTTGAGCTTCATGTAATGTCACTGATAGAACCCGGAAGGCAATGTGATATGGAGAACAACAGAATTACTTTGCACATGTTGCAAACATGTCTTAGTGGGTAGAGGATTCCTAGAGAGACAAGCTAGTGAGAGCTGTGGAACAGGTCAGTGAGAAATGACTTATGGGGAGTGTATGACAGAGTATAAGAGTAATAAGATACAATTGGGATTGCCACCAAGAGGCTTTGCTTTAATTAACGGGAATGGCTGCTGGTTTTATCTGATATAATCTGTATTATGGAGTAGAGGAGATGAGACTTGAGAATTCAGAAGAAATTCTCATGTAGACACTTGGCAGGGCCCCCTCATTCTTTGGCTGTTCTGATTTCAGATATGGAAAAGTGACATTTTCAGATTGAATTTTAAGTCTTGTAAGTTTTTATTTGAGATGGGGTATTTTATTAGAATAATATTAGGCTTATTATAGTAGATAGAGACTGAATTGGTGAGATCATTTATAACAGTTATGATCTAATCATATAATAACTAAAACATATCTTAAATTTTTATGCTTTACTGTAGCTTGAAAAACTATTGGCCTTGAGTCTTTATGCTCTGGTAGAGGTCACTGATGATATTTTCCTGTGGCTATTTTTTCTAAACATTTTATAAATCCTTGCTGAACGATAGCTTCCTTATGAGCTATTTGGGCACCAGCCAGACTGGGAAACAGTGAGAGCCCATTTTTATAACAGCTGCTTTATATTACAGTTACTGTTGTGAGGACATAGGAAAGGGTCATTTTTCTTTACCATGGATATGAAGTTTTGGAATTATTTTATAATGCACATTTTTAAGGTATGCAGTTAAATCTTAATAGACATCTTCATATCTGTAGTTGAGTGTGTTGATATATTCCTGTAATCCCAGCAGTGGAGAGGCTTAAACAAGAGAGTAGACTATGTTTGCAGCCAGCCTAAGCTACACAGCCAGACCTTACCTCAAAAACAGAACAAAACATATATATAAAACCAAAAAAAAAAAAAAAAAACTAGTAAGAAACCTGAAAACATGATATTCTAATTAATGAAGTTTTGTTTCATTTTCCAAAAATTTTAATTTTTAATTGTACTTTTTTCTAGCCTTCCACTTCAGCACTCCAAATACATTTTCTCTTCTTATAAGGGAGCAGGTTGCATGTAAAGCTGGCCCCAGCATTCGACCTCCCTTCAGCAGTCACAGTAGGGAGTCTCTGGAGATATAAAAGTGAGCCCTCTCTGTTAAATATAATAGAAAGTTCATGTCAGAACTTGGAAAATAAGCGGCTTATTTATTTATTTTTGTAGTATCGGGCACTGAGTTTCCTAGAAAGGTATTTGATCCACAGATGTCCTGTTCTATCTATACTGCAGCAGCTGACAGCCCTCAGCGTTTGTTTACATTTGTTATAAAATATACTGACTTTGTATCTATGATGTGTTTGCCTTTCTGCAGAAGAATAAGCCTCCTAACCCACCGGCCTTTATCTTCATGATTGATGTCTCATACAGTAACATAAAGAGTGGGCTCGTCAAGCTCATCTGTGAAGAATTGAAGACTGTGCTGCAGAGGCTGCCCAAGTAAGAGACTGCTGTTCTTCTCTGAATTATTCCCTGTTCCTGAGCTGGTGCAGACTAGCTGACTAGTATCATTTGATAATGGGAACACTGTAGTTGTAAATCAAACTCCACTGTCCTTCTGAATATGCAAAATGTCAGAGTGGATGTATATAGGAAGAAAACAGAGAAAGAGAAACCGATAGGTAGATGAAACATCTCAAAATACTTTAGAAATGACAAGGAGGATCCCAATAGTAAGTATGTGGGGAAGACTTTGAGAGTCTGCTACATAAAAGCTGGTGGTTACTGAGAGTGGCAGAGTCTAAAAGGTCCCAGAAAACCGAGCAGTTTTCATAGGAAGGGATAGAATCTTTTTAGCCAAGTCCCCTTCTGCTTCTACAATGCAAGCAAACTCCGTCCTGCCACCAGTGCGACTTAACTTAGCAGTTCGAGGCATGTGCCCCCCCTGACATTCTCACAAGCAGCACTTGGAAGGAAAGGCAGCAGCTCTTCATTCACCTGCAGCTAAACAGGTGAATATACCCTGCCTTGATGACCTCACCACTTCAGATTGCTTTAAAACACTATCTGGCAATGTTATCTGCTTTAGACGAAAAGGGGAAATAAAATTGATGGCAATTTTAACCATAAATATAATTGTATACATGCATAGCTTACATTAAATTTGGCAGACAAAATAAACCATATTTGCTTTGAAAGATCAGAGAGAGGTGCACAAAAAGTATTTTTATGTAAATAAAACCCTTACACAGACATTTGGGGAAAAAAATGCCAGAAAGTAGCTAGTAGTATCCTTTCATTTTTCTCTGGGGTCTTCTCCACTAAAACTAAAATCATAGCTGAGTTCTAGTTGTCTCTGTGCAAAACTAGCTGTTTGGACCTGGAGCTAATACCTAGTATGGAGATGGGAGAAAAGGCTGCCTTCTGCCAAGAGACCACGCACAGAGGGTAGGGAAGCCAGGGCATGTGCTCGACACTCCATTGACCTCCTCTTTGTCTTGCTGAGCACACAGGATGCCATCTGTTTTGGAAGAGGAGGTTTGTAGAGGAGAAACTCCTCTGCCATGGTGCTTCTTGACCTTTGAATGCCCACACCTCTCTAGCCTTTCCACCAAAACCTGATGCTTCATCTATGAGAAACTAGGACGGTGGGCTCTGGACCTCCCAGAAGCGGTTTTGTTTGTATCTGTTAAGTTGAAGTCATAATATTGTTGAGATAGTTTGTACAGCAGTGGAGATGTTTGAAAAACACTGAGGTGACTCCAGATTGGCCTGAGCTGAAAAGTCAGCTGGAACCAGCTGCAGGTGGCGAGCAAAGGCCCAGATGCCCTGAGACAGCGTTGTCGCACATCATTTTCGGAGAAACTTGAGAAGGTTTCTGCTAGATTTTGTGTGCTTCATCATGAAACTTGCCCGTGGACTAACAAGTTCAAATCTAGATTTTACATTTAGTCTATAAGAAAGGGTTAGTTTAAAAGAAACTACTCATTTCTGAAAATGACTTTCCTTGTCTCCCACTGAGTCAGGCTAACCTGTCTTTACCAACAGTCCCCCCACAAACTCCTTGGTCCTCACTGGAGCAGTGGTGTGAAGCCTGCAACATTTTGGATTGGGATCTGAAATCACACATTCTGTTATTCTCACGATAACCATACTCTGAAGCAGATGTGTGGCTTTGGCAGAAGACAAGAGAGAAAAGTCGAAGGTCACAGCTGCTTACTCTGTGAGGCTATTCAATCTCTCTGAGCTGTGTGTTTTCAAGCCAATGGTTTTCATTTTTCAAAAACACCTGGTTGCTTTCTGCCTGAAATTTGTTTTGGTCTCTGTGCATATACAGCCTTATTTATTTATTTTATGGTAGAATTGATCCATAGATTTGATTTTTCTTGTACTGAAGCAGATGACATGTTTGACATGGTCTCTGCAACATAGTCTGCATGTGCTTGCTGTTCTAGAATGTTCGGAATATTCTGAAAAGAAGAGGAAGCCCCCTCTTTTCTGTTTGACTTTGAATTTGCAGCTGGCCTTGAAAGTTTTTAAATTTTCTGACTTCTTTGGAACAAAGAGGAAAAGCTTTAAAATCCTTCATGTGCTGTTCATATGAAATCATTGGGTTATTTTGTTTGTTTCTTTCCAATGTTGATGAACTAAATGTTGGAAACGGGGCTGGCAGGATGGCTCAACAGGAAAGCAATTGCCTTTGTTTTATTTTATTTTTACGTCCAAGGGCCTGAGTTCAATTTCCAGAAAGCAGGTGAGAATGGCAGGGTCTGCAGCTGGCAAATAATCTAGCAACGTTGGTGAGCTCCTGGCAAAGTTGGTGAGCAACTTTATCTCAAAAGAGGTCGCTGGTGTGCTGAGGATGACATCCAGTGCTGTCTGTTGACTTCCACACATACCTGTACACACAGAAAACAATACAAAAGGATAAAACAGTATAAAAATAATAGAAATTCATAAGTTTGGAATTTTATGGTTTATCTACTTACTAATGTCTGTATTATTGCTCTGCTAGATTCCTACTATTGAATAATCTGTCTCCTATTAGAAAGAGCGTAGCTGAAAAACAGAAGACGGAGGCCCATTAACCCTTGACATCTTCATATACCTCAAGGAGTTTATATACAGTCCTTCATGTACCCCACAGAGTTATACAGTCCTTCATGTCTCCCACAGTTATATATAGCCCTTTATGTACCCCACAGTTAAATACAGTCTTTCATGTATCCCACAGTTATATACAGCTCTTTATGTATCCCACAGAGTTATACAGTCCTTCATGTATCCCACAGTTATATACAGTCCTTCATGTACCCTACAGAGTTATACAGTCCTTCATGTATCCCACAGTTATATACAGTCCTTCATGCACCCCACAGTTATATACAGTCCTTCATGTACTCCACATGGGTGTGTGTCTGTCTGTCTGTCTGTCTATGTGTCTGTGTGTGTTGACTTATTCTAATTTAACTATGAAAAGAGAATCAGTCACTCATAATTTATCAGACATTTTTATTTATGTAATGAAAGGTTACTGGGAAACAAAAGTGAATGAATGATATTGGCAAACTCTTCAGTTTAAAAAAAGAAAACCTGATTTGCAGCATTTGCTCATTTTACATGTCAATATTTCTAGCAGGCTGATTTTAAATCAGAGCTGCACCATCATGACTTACCTTTAGACTTCTGTTACAAAAGCAGCAGAAAGAAGGAGTTCATTTTAGCTCCCAGTCTAAGGGTACAAGAGGTACACAACCTCAAGGCATGGAGGACAGGACAGGTTGGTTACATTGCATCTGCAGTCAGGAAGCAGAAAGAGATGAGTGCCCTGATACAGTGCTCCACTCCTTATATATTTATTTTCAGTTTTGGGCATTTACACATCAGTGCAGGTCCTGCAGGAGCTTCTATAGAAGAGGATATCACATTTCCCTGAAGCTAGAGTTACCGGAAGTTTGAGCCACTTGATATGGATACAGAGAACTGAACTCAGGTCCTCTGCAAGACTTCTAAATGCTCTTAACCACTGAGCCATCTCTCCTGCCTAGCTTTATGTATATAGTCTAGAGCCCCTCCCCCAAGGAATGTTACTGCCCACATCCAGGATGAGTGTTTGACCTAATCTAGATAATCTGTCATAGATATGCCCAGAATCAATGCCCAAATGAATCTTTGTCTTAGTTGATTCTCAGTCCAGTCAAGTTAACAACCAGGATTAACTATCACAAGCTATATTTGCCAGCCCACAGTCCAGTGTCTCTCCACCATGTAAGTCATCCTCACTACAGCTTTGGCACGAGATAGGGGAGTTGTGGTAGATAAGTCTTGGGCATTTCCTTCTATTAACTTTCAGCTGCACTAAGAAACGTTTGACAGGAATTTAGAAGAGGAAATTACTTCAAGCTGGTAGCCTCAGGTGATTTCATAGAGGAGGAAGAATTTATGCTTTGTCTTGACAAGCAAGATTTTAATAACAGGGAAGCAGGCGAAGCCCAGAAGCAGGGCCATATATGCAGCGTCACTTAGGGTGGCTCAGCAGCTGCCCATATGGAGTCACACAGCTCAAGAGGCACCTAGGTGTATCTATATGTTTTAGTGAAGTAGATGGGCACTCTCACTTCCGAGAACATTGCCAATGGCCAGAATGTAAGTATTTACTCATTGCTTTAGCAATAGGTTATGAGGACCTTTTAAAAATCACTTCTTGTCAGCTTTTACTCAGCAGTGGAAGCTGACAAAAATATGTCTTGGTGAGCACTTTCATTCCCTTTTTTCTTGTATTCAAGTTGTTCATATATAAACACACACATATCACTCATTCATTGATCATTGAGTTTTTTGAGACATTCTCATGTAGCTGAGGCTGGCCCTAAACTCCTGATATTCCTGTCTCTATCCCCTAAATGCTTGATTACAGACAACCCTCACCTGCCACAGCCTCAAGGTATCATTTATGTTATAAAAAAATCTGAAATGTGGAGAGTGTACTCTTCTTCTAAAGAAAAGTGTTCTAAGCAGAGGAGATTTCACTGAAATGGAAGAGTTAAGGACACTTCTGTGGTTGTCATTGAGACACTGCACTGCGAGTATTTGCTGTTGAGACTTGGAGTGCCTGTAGTGTGGATATTTTACTTTAAGGCAGTCATAGGCAGAAATGCAGTCAGTAAGCAGATAACTGGAGCCTGTGCAGCTAAATTCTGGATATCTTCGCTACAGTCTGAGGTGAATGAGTTCATTCTTCTCTACTTTCTGGAACATTAACAACTTGTTTGAAATTCCCAAAAGATGCTGTTTATTACAGTTTTAGAAATTTATCTTCTTATTATGACCATCACAAGAAATCTTATTTATAAGTTAACTTATATATTTCTATAACATATTGTTAAAGTTTAGCTATTGTTACATTGAGATTTTTGTAGGACATGTAGTAGTAAAAATATCATGCAGGATCCAAAAGTCCTTTCTGGTGCAAACAACTGTCCTATCAGCAACTGGACTGTCCTTTCTCCTGGTGCTTCAGATTTCTTGTTGCTTCAGTCTTTCAGTAACTTTTGAAAACTTTTTATTTATGTGAATGTGATAAGCCTACATTGTCCATGAAAATTCTAAAGAGTCTAATTGCTTATGAACTGAAAATAAGCCAGGCGTAGTGGAGCATGCATTTAATCTCAGCTCTTGGAAGATACAGCAGGCAGATCTCTGAGTTCAAGTCTAGCCTGGTCTACAGAATGAGTTCCAGGACAGCCAGGACTACACAGAAAACTACATCTTGAAAAGATGCCTTCCCCCCAAAAAAAAATTAAAAGCAAAAGAAACACATGAACAAATATGTATGAAGTGTTTTCATAATATCTAATCTTTGACCTAGAATTTTGAGAATGTTTTCCTTTGTCAACCTGCTTATTTTTGAAGTAATATGTATGCCTTCCTGCCATGATTCACTATTGCTTTTTAAGGTCAATAGAAATTAAAACCAGAACTTTAAGTATGCCTTTATTATGTTCTGTAGGAGACACAGTTGGTGAATTTAGGAGAAGCCTTGTCTCACAGGCAAAAGACTGAAGAAGGCAAAATGTTCTTCAAGTCTCAAGTCTATGGAATGAGAGTCAAACTGTGCTCTTGAGAGCCTGGGACTGAAGTTCAGCTTTTTGTTTTCTCATAGGGAGGAACATGAGGAAACATCTGCAATTCGAGTTGGTTTTATCACATACAACAAAGTTCTCCACTTCTTTAACGTGAAGAGTAATTTGGCCCAACCTCAGATGATGGTGGTGACCGATGTTGGAGAGGTCTTTGTCCCTTTGTTGGATGGGTTCCTTGTCAACTATCAAGAATCTCAATCTGTGATACACAAGTAAATATTAAGTATCTTTTAATTAAATGCAAATAAGGTGCATGTTTTAAGTCACACTGTGTTTTCATTCAACTACAAACATTGTTTGGCTTTGTCATTAGCAGGGTACTTAGGGCATAGAGTATACACTTTGTCACTTATGTTAGATTTACCTCTTTCTGGTGGAGACCATTTAAAAAGTATTCGGTCTCAGCCCTTTAAATTCCTTTTCTTCGATGGAAAGAAGATCAAAGGGATGTAGTTCTTGCATGTACTGTACATATTAAGATAGAATATTATTTAGAATCTTGGGAACTATAAATAGGTAATATGATGAATCAAAAAGTGTCTACAGAGAGGGTAATTTAGTAAACGTTTCATCCAAAGAATAGGTTTTGGTGCTTGACTGTACTAAAATACCATTCCTTAAGGAGTGTCTGTATCAGAGTGCCTATTCCCTGTGGGTAACAATTGCCCACACTTGCTGTTCATTAAATAAATGTCATGTGTTCAGACTTGAGACACCAGTGATTTATCTTCTGAAGTTTCTGACAGATTTGCTGAGCATTTAAAACCCTCTCTCTGTTTCCCCCAGTTTGTTGGACCAGATTCCCGAGATGTTTGCTGACTCCAATGAGAACGAGACAGTCTTTGCTCCTATCATCCAGGCTGGCATGGAAGCACTGAAGGTGAGAAATGGTCACCTCTACTGGATAGTAGACAAAGTTCATAACAGAGAAATTGAGAAACCTTATGTGTGAAAAGAAATACAATCTTCAGTAAATCCCTGGTTTCTTAGGGTTTCTAAACATACCCAGGAGGAAAGGGTACAAGCCACAAGCATTCCCTGTGTCTACCTCCCAGCACTTAGCATTAGGACAGCTGTTTTTTTAAAAGATATATTTATTATGTATACAGTATACAGAAGAAGGTACCAAATGTCATCATAGGTAGTTGTGAGCCACCATATGGTTGCTGGGAATTGAACTTAGGACCTTTGGAAGAAAAGTTAGTGCTCTTAACCTCTGAGCCATCTCTCTAGCCCCTGGAACAGCTGTTTTGTCAGGATTTTAGTTTATTCCTTCTCTTTGGCCTTTAGATGAGCTTTTTGTGATCTGCTTTGAAAGTTAATCAAATCAGAGCCACCCATACCATCCTCTCCTTTTTTGGCATTTTCAAACCCACAAAGGCAAGCCCTGGGGAAGTGACTGATGTTCATGCCTGCACTGACTGTCATAAGTGGAAGAGATGTTGTCTTTGTGTCCATTGGAAAGGATGAGCTCAAATGACATTTTGTCTTTATATAACTGCAGAAGGTAACATGATCTAGAAGACCCTATTCCCAGTTGCTGTTTCTATAGTACAATAGCCAGACCTGTTGGCTTTGACAGCTCATTATTGAAGTTAGTTTTAAAACTGTGTTATTAGGGACTTGAGAGATAGCTCAGTGGATAAGAGCACTGACTGTTCTTCTAGAAGACCCAAGTTCAATTTCCAGCATCCACATGGCAGCTAACAACTGTCTGTAATTCTAAGATCTGACACCCTTACACAGTTATACATGAAGACAAAACACCAATTCACATAAAATAAATATTTAAAAAATTGTTATTAAAATTAAGTCCACACCAACTTTTAAAATATAATAATGATAAAAGGATAATGATAAAAACCATACAAGTGCACACAGGTATAGTGGTGGTATAGGGCTGAGCCTATGAACTGATCTCACACAAATATTGCATCTATTTCTATAGTCTGAACACAATAACTGATTCTTGTCTAGGTTTTCTGATTTCTAAGTATTCAGGTGTGGTATCAGGAGCATTTTCTCAGGAATTATGGATGTCCTTCAGCTGTCAGAATAATTGGTGATTTAATGTAAAGCTAACAATAGATTTTATATCAGAAGTGGCTAGGTAGTATTAGAGTCTATCCCACTGAAAGTCATCATTGATCAACAGAAAGCATCGGAAATTATGATATTCCCCATCACAATAAAATAAAATAAAATCCTATCTGTTCGCTTTCACTTTGAAAATGTTGGTTTTGTTGTCAGTGATGTTCTGTCTTTCAATGAGAAGTCCATTTATAAGTCTCTCCACACATCAAAATTCATAAAAGATCCTAAATATCATTCTACTGTCAGCTAAGACTGGAAGTAATATTTTAAATATGTGCTTACATCTGAGGGGAATGATAAGTGAGTGATGACAAGCTCTTCTTTGTCTAAAATTTAATGTCAATTCTGATAAATCATGGTTCATAACAATAATAATGTGCTCTGAAGTTGCTCTAGTATGGCTTATTGTAGCATGATGTATTCTCTGCCACCCATTTATCTGGAATTTATGTCTTTATATCTTTTGCATTCTGTTTTTATTTACAAGTTTATTATATTAATGTTTATTACTATATTAGTATTTGAAGTATATGAAAACTGTCTTAGTGTTACTTATCATTGATGTGATGAAACACATGACCAAAGCATATGTTTGTATCACTGTTCATTGTCAAAGGAAGTCAGGACAGGAACTCAAACAGAGCAGGATCCTGGAGGCAGGAGCTGACGCAGAGACCATGGAAACTCATTGCTTATGGGCTTGCTCTTCATTGCTTGCTCAGCCTGCTTCCTTATAGAACCTAGGACCACCAGCCCAGGGATGACGCCATCCACAATGGGCTAGGCCCTCTCCCTTCAGTCACTAATTAAGTAAATTTCTGTAGCCAGATCTTGTGGAGGCATCTTCTCAGTTGAGATTCCCTCCTTTCAGATAACTCTAGCTTGTATCAAGCTAAGGTAAACTAGCCAGCCCAAAATGTTGATGTTTTAAAATGAGAAAAACTAATATCTAAGCATAGCAGTTCAGAAAACTTCATGAATACAAAGTCAGGTTCTGGGTAGCTGAAGATCAGACTTAAATTAGTGCACATTCTCACCTGTAGTCATTACTACTAGAACAAGGCTAATACACTTGAGCATGTACAATGGAGAAATGGTGTTGAGGAGGCCTATTCATTCATTCATTCATTTCTACCAATAACAAAAGTCATTCAGTGCTTGTGTTTCACAAGGCAGTCGTATGTCCTGCTCTTAAGTTTTATGAAGCATTGGCAGGGGAGATTTCATTCTGTATTACAGGACACAATTCTCCTGGTAGACAAAGAGGGAATAGGGAGGTCAGGGTAACTTGGGAAAGTCCAGGACTATGGTTTTCTCAGTAGCTCAGAATATTGTCTCCAGAAGGCAGAGATGTGATCCTGTTCACTATGGGCAGGGAGTAAAAACCTAAGCAGCATGAAAAGGGGGTCTTGTTTTACTCTTGAAGACAGTTCAGAACTCGGCTCCCCCACTTGATTTACAACTATTTTTTCTACAAGATAGATACCAAATAAAATCTTTATATGTATATATACATATATTTAATTATATATGCTACTAATTATTTATGGGATTATTACATACCACTAATATACTATACGTATGTGTATATATAATTAGCATATATAGAGAATTATTAATAATAAGCTTCTTAAAGCAAACAGACAGATCAAAATTTTTGTGACATGTAAATTTGTCACAAAGATAAACTGAGGCTGTTTGGAAAGTCCTGTACATGTTCATAAATGCCCTTGAAATACTTGACTCAGGCTTTATGCTTTTCTGTTGTGCCAGAAACTGTCTACAGTGTCTTCTAATCTCAGCCTCTTTCTTCTTCCCATGTAGTGAAATCTGTTTTTCCTTCAGACTCACACATGCATAAATCAATTACATGCAAATTACTGACAAAATTATCTAAGTCAAATAACTTGAAAAATAAACTTCTATATAAGAATTGAGGGAAAGGATGCTAGAGAGATGGTTCAGTAGTTAAGAGCACTTGCTGTTCCTGCAGAGGACCCAGGTTCAGTTCCCTGCACCTACACAGTGGCTCACAACTGCCTGTAACTCCAGAGGATCCTATGCCCTCTCCTGGCCTCTGTGGGTGCTAAATTTACATGATGTACTTAAGTACATGCAGGCAAAAGTTTTAAACACATAAAATAAAAATAAGTAAATTTTAAAAATAAAGAAAAGAGTTGGGCAAAAAGTTGGATATACATGGGTGGCAATGGTTATTCTTGAAATACAGGGGTTAAATCTACCTTGAGATAATCCACAATTGATACCAAAATTCAGCTTCAAGATTCATCATGACCCTTTATTCACAGATAATACAGAACACTTAAAGAAAGACAGGGCCCTGATGTAAAGTGAAGAAATAAAAGCACCTCTTTTTCAGAGAGCCTTTTATTTACAGGAGGCCGTGGTTTGTAAGAGGGTGGAGACAGTGTCATGATCTCAGAAGGTCCTGTCTATGGAGGGGGAGACAGCCACAGGCAACTGACTGATCAATAGTACTAATTAATGTCAGTCTCTTAGAAGGAAGAACATTGAAAGTGAATTTTGAACAGATTTGAACAGAATTTTTGAGGCCTGCCCTTTGTAAGCTACTTATGCATAAATCAGAAGGATACATACCATTCATCTCATTCTGAATGACTCACTCTTGTGAGCATAATTGAATTTTGGCAAAAACATCAAATTTTGTAGGAGTATAAACCCTTTGCCAGATATAAAATGCTTTATAAATCTGTAATTAGTGAAGCTATATCTTTAAAATGAAGTAACTAAGAAAAAAAATTAGTATAGCTATTGTATGTATCTTTGTATGTATCTTTGTAGCATAGCTTTGTATGTATCTTTATATGTATGTGTTGTATTCTTGTAAGTTTTTTTTGTATGTATGTATATGTACAAATGTGAGCATATGTGTGAGTGTGTGTGTGTGTGTGTGTGTATGTGTGTGTGTAGGCCTGAAGTTGACATCAAGTGTCTTCCCAGATTGCCCCCCACCCACCCTTGGAGCAGGGTGCCTCCTGAACCTGCAGCTTGCCAATTCTAGTCAGTCTTCTCCATTTCTCCCAGTTGAATGCTGGAATTACAGGCATCCAACAAGCCTACCAGGTTTTTATGAAGGAGCTGGTATCTGGACTCAGCTCTTCACATTTGAATGACAAGCACTTTATTCTTTGAGATACCCCCCTAGCCCTAGCTACTTTATATTTTTACTGTGCTGAATTTTTTAATGGGCCCTGAGTAGGGCCTTACCATTCATTTAACCAGACAATTACATCTGACTAACTGAACCATCAAAGTCTTCCAAGTCTTGTTTCTGTGGTTACTGTGTGCCTCATATATGGGCTGGATGAAGCTTAGAGAGGTGCAGTGATTTTCCTAAAGTCACAGAGCTAAGACTCCAACCCCAGCCTATAGGAACAAGGACAAACATTTAGCACTTCTGTGACTAGACAGCGTCTAGACAGGTTGATAGTGAATTCTCTAGGGGAACTGGGTGGCCCAGACAAGAAACATTTTACTTTATATTTTTGAGAGCTGAATGTGTGATTGATTGTGAGAAATATTTTTAGTTTGAGCCAATTAACACAGGAAGTCTCCATATGGTGTAATTTTCACTTTCCTTTTTACAGTAAAAGACCAGATGCTGTCTTGAAAGCAGAAAAACAGAAGGGAGGGTCATTTAAATTTGAGCGAAAGGATGGTAGTGACCGTTCAGATACAAACACAGGCTGTTGCTTTGGTGGTTATTTTAGTGCTAAAGAACATCCTAAATCTACTAAAAAGTAGTAGGCAATTTGCAAATGCCTTATTGACTTATGCTAATTGTGGATGGTGCTGAATTCATTATATTTCTCCTGCACACGCCCTCTCTTTCTTCTTCCATCAGTTTCTTCCCCTTCTCTGGCATCCACTAGTGTGTCCTGTGCATGGATGTGCTCTGTGTGTATATAAAGCACAGGAGCCAAAACTGAGAGAAAACTTCCTATCTTTCTGAGTATGACTTAGTTAATACGGCAATCTCTACTAGCATCCATTTCCCAGCAAATAATGTCTCTCTGCTTTATAGCTGAGTAAAATTCCATAGTGTATATGTACTACCTGCCCTTTGTCACCTCCTGATGAACCCCTGGACTGACTCCTACTTGACTTCTGTGCACAGCACCGTCATACACATGGAATTGCTTGTGTCACTGTAGTGTGTGGGCTCTAGACTTTGTTATATATCTAGAAATACCGTATCTTTGTCATCAGGTGAGACAGTGGTCACATTAAATTAACTCTCAGTGTTGTTTATGTGAGTGTAAAGATTTGAAGAGCTCGGACCTGATCAGTCTCCTAAAAAAAGCTCATTCTCTTTATGCATCGAGCAGCACAATGAATAGGAACCTATGCCTTTGGCCCTACTGACCAAGAACAGCACACAGAGCCACAATCAATGTTATTGATCTATACTCACATATTGTTTTACTTTAACTCATTTATGTTGATTTCAATGCTTCTCTGCTTCTGGTGAATGGTCTTAGGTGTAACCACCATACTTTATCCACACATAATATTGTCCTAAGTCAGTGGCATGAATGGGTCACTAGGGAGAAATAAAGAACATGTTATATCAGGGAGTTCAGAGTATAGAAAGATTAGTTACATGGTGTTTTTCAAAGGCCATTTAATTCTGAACAGGCTGAGTACACTGTATGTCAGCATAATGAAGGCACCATGATAAGTGATCTCCAAGCACATGATTAACTTGGTTCCAGGGTGGGTGAAAGTTTGATTTGTAAAGGTAATCAACAAGCAGTATTTCTCAGAAAACTCATTCCCACAGTGCAGCTGATTTTCAGCTATTGGAGGATCCTTCAGGTTGTTTTCCAGACTGACTCGGCTCCTTTGCATCCCTTCTAGAGACATCCATGAGGCTTCTTTTGTCCCCACCCTCAACAGTAGTCTCTTCTTTGATTTCTTTGTTATCTTCCTGACCGGAGTGAGGTGGGATTTTCATATATTTATGATTTGCTACAATGAGACTGTGACGAGCAAACGTTGTGTTGATGTTCTTAGGCAGCGGAGTGCCCAGGGAAGCTATTCATTTTCCACTCCTCCCTACCCACTGCGGAGGCCCCCGGGAAGCTCAAGAACAGAGATGACAAAAAACTGGTTAACACGGACAAAGAGAAGGTAAGCGAGGGGTTACTCTGTGGAGTATCCACTGAAGTCTTACTAATAAAAGGGGCCCCATACTTCATGAGGCTTTTGAACTGTAAACCATGAAGGAGTCTCATGTTGCTAGAGAATCTTATGGCTGACATATCTAAACTGAAACGTCTTCCATGTGTGTAATCTGTGTAGGATGAGAAGTTTAGGGAAACAGAAGAAGGGAGTTATGGGAAGCAGAAAAGGAGAGAGGGATGTTAGCTGTACTGTGACATCATTCTCCTGAGGAAGAGATGCTAGTCATGAAGCAAAAGCACCAAATGCTGAAAACAAGGCTTCACTCATACCTGAAACAGTATGGCAAAAAGGAACAGTCTCTGCAGATGGAAGATGGATGTGACTGAGGTGCATACCTCTCGGTCACACAGCGCCATCCAGTCCACAGAGCTGTGTCCAGGCTTATGAGCTGAGGATGGTGATGGGAAAAGCCCCATTAGGGGTATTAGAGTATCAACTAACCTGAAGGCAACCAACTGTTTTTATTTCATTAGCCTAGTTCACTTAACTGTAGGGGAAATCCCAGGTTTTCCTTATTCAAAATTTCCAATTAAAAATTTTAATGAAAAGTTATATTTTAATTTAAAAAATATTGTGTGGATTTTCTTCCATCCTTTTCTTCAGATACTTTTCCAGCCTCAAACAACTGTCTATGAATCTCTGGCCAAGGACTGTGTGGCCAATAGCTGCTCGGTGACTCTCTTCCTCTTTCCCAATCAGTATGTGGATGTGGCTTCCTTGGGTCTGGTTCCTCTGCTCACAGGAGGAACTCTTTACAAGTACAATTCTTTTCAGGTAAGTGGCAAGCCATCTGTTCTTCTCTGTTGCCTCCTGTTTGAACTTTGACTATTTCCTTAAAATATACTTTGTCTCTGCCTCTCCCTCTCCTGTGCCCCCCTCTGGTGTGTTTGGGGGTTCTGTGTGTGCAGGTGTACATGTATCACTGAGAGTTACAGGTGGTCAGGGAGGGCATTCAGGAGTCAGTTCTATCTAGTTGAGGTAGAGTCTTCCTTGTATCTACTTGCGCACTGTGCACTGGCCTAGGCTAGCTAACCCAGGAAGCATTCTGGAAATGCTCCTGTCACCTCCGGTAGCTTCTCAAAGATGGGATCACATATTTGAGCCACCACATGTAGACATTGTTGTTTGTCTGTTTTGTGGTTTTACACATGGGTCCAGACCAAACTCAATCTATTGGGCTTGAACAACAGGTGTTTTTAAGGCCTGAGCTGTCTGCCCAGCCCTATTTACATTTGAGGCTTAGTTTATGGGTAAAGAAAATTATGTCCTATTGTGGACAACCAGCAAAAGCAAATTTAATTGTTATAAAACCATGCTTGTTTAATTGGCTTCCTACTGATTTTAGCTTCATATTGAGCTTATAATAGCCCTGAGTTGACTATTAATGTGAGCTTTGCTCTGGTATACTTCATAGAAGAGATATCTAAGATAATGTTTGAAAACATGACTGCATGATTGAATTTGTTGAAATCTGAGGCAGGTTCAGGTCATTACACCCTGCTCTTCTACATTGGATTACCGTGCCTCTTCTGAATTTGGCAAAGGCATACACCCCAGTTTAGGATAGGCTTCTCTTGTGGACAGTTGTGCCCTGAAGACTTGCTGTATTTAGGCACAGAGAATGGGTGCTGCTCTAGGAGGTCCCAGGGCCAGGCCACTGATGATTGTGCTCCACAGGGCAACTGACCATAGAGGGGCTAACAAAAAACAATAGCTTCTGCTATTTTAGCTGCAGAGTGATTAAACTAAACTACACCTAGTTACATATTTGCATTGGAAGTTAAATAGAAAACCTAGTAAGACCAAAGACTGAAAATGAAATACATTTATAGGAAAAAGCTTCCAGACCCCTTTGATAACTTCTGGATAAACATATGTCACTGCAGGAACATTAGAACATAAAGCTTTAATAACGATAAAATTCAGACACTCATCTGGTCAGAATTCTGGATGTTTGAGGCACGATGCAACTGTTTCAGCTCATTCTCTAGTGAGGAAAATACATTTGATCAGAAACATTCATCTTCTGCTCCTTGTTAAGAAATCCTGACTGGGGCTGGAGAGATGGCTCCGCAGGTAAGAGGACTGACTGTTCTTCCAAAGGACCTGAGTTCGATTCCCAGCATCCACGTGGCAGCTAACAATTGCCTGTAATTTCAAGATCTGACACCCTTACACAATTATACATGCAGGCAAAACACCAATTCACATAAAATAAAAATAAATATTTAAAGAAAGAAAGAAATCCTGGCTGAGGTGGTACTGGGGTCTCCCAGGGTGAGGTCACTTCATTGGTGTGACTTAGCTTCACAGTGGCCAAGGGCAATGTTGGCAAGAGGCACCTGACATTACCACTGTTGATTTCCTTCCCTTGTGGTTTTTAGTAGTGTGATAGTCTATGCAGTTTTGATAAAATCCCCTTATTTGTTTGTCAGCATACCAAAGTTTATATTGATTCCATCAATGTTATTTAAAAAAAAAAAGTGATGTCATAATCCAATAGAAGAAAACCACCTGCAATTTTAGTAAGTACGACATTTTATAATCAGCATTAGTATTAATTCGCTTCAACTTTTATGTGCATTGCTGAAGACTGAGTCATATCTTAGCATCTTCTTCTTAGCATTAAAGTAAAAGTTTTAATAGTTTCTTCCATTAAATAATATTGCCAGATGGAAATGATGGTCAAGAATATAGGCATCTTGTGTGTACTTGGAGATTGGGGGGTGGGATTCTCTTTCTCCCTATCTTGTGTGTGTGCGGGGGGGGGGGGTGCATGCACACCCATGCCTTTCTGCCATCTGTCAAGAAGCAATGGTGAAACTCTGGTAAAGGCTTACCTGACCAGGTCAGAGATACAGCATTGGCTACTGCCTCTCAGCTAGGTACAATTCTAGATGAGCCTCAGCTCTGTACTACATTAATATTGTGTAGGTGTGGGCTGTGAACAGCTTTCAGAAATATGGTTTAAAAGAGTAATTAAGAAGGGAAGGGTTTATTCCCTAGACTCTGACTGAGCTTCAGACTATGAATGTGGTCAAATAAAAGACACACCCCACCCCTCCTCTGTCACCTTCATTACAGTGTCTTTCCACAGCCTCACAGAATATGTTAAGCAATTCATCATTTCCCATGAGTGGATAGCTTATGCTCTTTCTCCATTTAAAAAATAAAGTTAGTGATCTTCCCATCCAAAGGTTAGAAAGATGAAAAACATCGTTCAGAATTTTATTTAGGAACTTAACCTTGAGTCACTGTCCAAAGATTTTCACAAGGTTATATATGTACATAAGATATATATGTAAGTGTACTACATCAAAATTAAAAATTATTTTAAAGTCAGTTAAAAGTAACTTTATTTGAAATCTTTTACTGCCACCTGGTGGCCACTGATCACATTTTATCTTTTAGATAAATTCGGATAGCCAACAATTTTTGAATGACCTCAGAAATGACATTGAAAAGAAAATAGGCTTCGATGCTATAATGAGGGTCCGTACCAGCACAGGTAATTATCATTTGTCTCATTTCACATCATCTTTTCTGCATAACTATTTTCTCTTCAGGTAACAGCGTGACAAAGAGCAGCCGAATTCAGATAAGCAAATTTTCCATTATTTCTGTGCCTTAGGTTTCAGGGCCACTGACTTCTTTGGTGGAATACTTATGAACAACACCACCGATGTAGAAATGGCAGCCATCGACTGTGATAAGGCAGTGACAGTAGAGTTCAAGCATGATGACAAGCTCAGTGAGGATGCTGGAGCCTTGATCCAGGTGATCTACATTCACCCAGCCTTTGTAACATGCTGCTTTCTTCCTAACAAAACTCAACTTTCTTTCTCCAAAGCAGAAGTCCTTAGAGTGCTTTTGTGTGGTTCACACCTATATACTGCCTAATGACTGCCATGTAGTCATTAACCCAGTCAACTGATGTGAAGTGTCAGGCATCGGCAAACTGGTTTCTGTGAAGTATCTGTGTCCAAGGTTCTTGCAGTCATGTGACCCCACCCTAGTTAGTTTATTTTGGCTAATCCACTGTTTCTAAGGTGCTACCTTCATGGTCTTCCCTAAGGAAGAGCTCATCTATTGGTCATCCAGTACCAGACAGTCAGGCCTAAAAATATACATACAAGTAACATTATATGGCTGAGCAGGCTTTATTTAGAAATAAATAGTATATACACATATACATAAAATAACAGTTAGTGAAATAAGAGGTCATGAATGTGAAGGAGAGTGTGGGGTGATATATGGGAATATCTGGAAAGAGGAAAGGGAAAGAAGAAATGTAATTATATTAATTTCAAAAATTAAAAAAATTAAGGTCTTATCTCTAAATGAAGTAAAATTCTAAGATACTGAGGAGTTAGAACTTCAAGCATATAAGGGGTCACAATTTAGCCTCTATTTTAGACATTCAAATAGGATTAGATTAGCTTGATCCTATTGGTCCAGTAATACCCATGCCTCAATGTTACTTTTGCAGTGTGCTGTGCTCTACACGACCATCGGTGGCCAGCGGAGACTTCGGATTCACAATCTTGCCTTAAACTGCAGCAACCAGCTAGCAGATCTCTACAAGAGCTGTGAAACAGATGCCCTTATCAACTTCTTTGCCAAGTCAGGTAGCATCGTCCTAATCTCCTAGTGCAGTGATTCATTCGAGACTCATTGGGTGACTGGTCAGAATCTGAAAAATACTAGGGTGGTACAAGAAACAGTAAAGTCAAGTCAAGGTTGAAGCAGTAAAAGTTGAAGGATGGTCAGCACAGCCATCTGTAATGAGTGAGACAAACCTCTCCAGGGCCAGACCCACAGATCTGGCTTAAGTGTTCTTGCTAGTAAGGAGTATATGCTGAAATTTAAGAGTGTGTCAGTGGGCTGAAGAGATGGCTCAGCAGTTAAGAGCACTGACTGTTCTTCTGGAGGACCTGAGTTCAATTCTAGGCATCCACATGGCAACTAACAACTGTTTGTAATTCTAAGATCTGACACCCTTATACAGTTATGCATGCAGGCAAAACACCAATTCACATAAAATAAAAAATAAATATTAAAAAAGAGGGTATGAATGTGCTCACTGGCACCAATGTTGGTTATCTGTGCCCTGACCACTAAGAAGCAGGATGGGTGATTTCTTTGCTTCTCTTCGGAAAAATCTATACTTCAGAGGAGAGCATTTCAGCCTGTAGAAGTCAAGGCCTAGGTAGACAGCAGTCTGGCCTGTCTTTTCTATGTATAGAATTCTATTTCTAGTAGTCTCAAGATAAACCTGGGCCTATGTAACCCTTTGCTCTAATTAGATCACTGATTATTAGGCAATGATCCTTCATTGCCTGGATCAACCTCTTTACTCAAAAAAGAGCCAGTAGTGAGAACATTATCCTTGTTTGCTTGTTCTTTGTTATTGTTCGAAGAGATCAGTTTCTAAAGATTTCATGTCCTTTCTATTTGTGGCTTGCTTGGCATGCCTAGCTTTTAAAGCAGTTCTGAACCAGCCTTTGAAGGTCATCCGAGAAATTCTCGTTAATCAGACTGCCCATATGTTGGCATGTTACAGGAAGCACTGTGCCACTCCATCTGCAGCAAGCCAGGTGAGTTTCCTGCTGTGCCAAGCAGCCAACATGTGCCCAGCAAGTATGTGAAGCTGCTGCAGCCAGATGCTCTGAAGTAGAGTATGCAGTCAAGGAAACTGAGGATTCAGCTGGGGAGGGAGGGGGACCATGACAATGGATGTATGTGCCTTTATAGCCAACATAAAAAAAAAAAAAACAAAAACCTGGGCTTAGCAAAATGTGAATCACTTGACTACACTATCTGTAAGCAGAGGAATGTCATAACAGGATTCTCTTTTGTGTGTAGACCTAGATATTTTGTTGTAAAATGTGCATGCTTAAGTACATTTTAGGCATATAAATAGCATTGCAGCAGTAGTAATAATGGCTCTTTAAAGAGTAGATATAACTTACAAATGATGGGATTATTTTTATTTGAAAGTTACATATTGAGACATGCTCTCACTATGTAGGCCTGGCTGGCCTGCAACTTTCTGTATAGACCAGAGTCTCTTTGAATGTGTGGCTATTCTCCCGCCTCCGTTTACACATTATTCATAGAATCACTTGTCTTTGGCCATCAAATGTTAGCTCTTTTAGGCCAACCTTACTCTTAGAAAGGTTAAGCAGGTGACTTTCTTGTGTCCTCTGGTTCACATTCTCCCTGTGTCAGTAAAGTTAAATGCCAGTTCTCTGTTGTATTCTGAATGTCTAACTGTAGGATTCTGATTAAAAAAGACTCAGTGAGTAACTGGTAGAACACTGTCTAACCCATTCTTTGTTAAGTGGCTACTCATCTTGGAGGAAGCGGTAGGCAGGAAGAGAACACCGACAAATTCTGCATCTAAATTCACAGTCTAGTAAAGAAGGAAACAGACAAGCAATTGTCACACTGTCCTTTTCCGGAACGTGCCCTTTCATGCTGCTCCAAGTGCCTAGTCAGCCATTCTTTCACCTTCTGTGTTGATAGCTGTTCAGCCTACGGTTGAATATGGCTGTTCATTTTTCTTTATTATTTGAAACTCAAGTTTTAATACTATTGCAGAAACTAGGCATAGTGGCTTATTCTGTAAAAAAAAAAAAAACCTGAAGGAAGGAAGGGAGGGGGGACGAAAAGGCAGGCAGGCAGGCATAGTTGGGTTGTGCTAGCTTGAGTCACCTGTGCCTACAGGTGCTCGGGGAACCCAGCTTGAATGGAGTCCAGTCATGGTCACTCTGCACCCTCTTTGCTACTTGTCCTACAGTGTTTAAGACATATAAACAGATGATCTAGTGCAGATACTTTTTTTTTTAACCAGAATGAAATGGTAGGATTTGCTTTTCCCCTTAAACAGGCAAGAAGGGTTTTTCCCTTAAGGTTTTTACAGGCAATTGTTTTAATATTAGCACCAAGTCTTCAGGACACTTTCTATATCCTCACCCCAACACCAAGTCAGACCACTAAGAAGATATATGCTTTGATTGTGTGACACCAGAGTGGACTGCTTTTGCTCAGTTACCAAAGGCACTAGGTATTACATGAATACCTAGTGCCCTCAGAGGTATAAAGGAGTGTAGGATCCCCTGGAATTGGAGTCACAGAAGTTGTGAGCCAACATGTGGGTGCTGGGATCAAACTCAGTTCTCTCCAAGAATAACAAATGTTCTTAAAGGCTGAGTCATCGCCCTAGCCACTGGCTTGTCTTATGAAGAACAGTTTATTCTTGAATAATGTGAGTGACTTATCAGATTTTATAAATGTAACTAGCCCTTACTTATACAAACCTGAAAATTTACTAAACATTCTTTTGACTACTCTCATGTCTGAGTGTCTGAGTAGTGCCTCCTTAAGTTATATTCCCTAAGTGACTTCTCATGCCTGGTCTCTGGAGGGAGTTCCAAGACAGACAAAGCTACAGGCAGGTGCATCTTTATGAGTTCAAGGTCAGCCTGGTCTCCAGAGGGAGTTCCATGACAGCCAGGACTTCACAGTGAAACCCTGTCTTGGAAAACAAAACAAAACAAAAACAAAAAACCAAACAAACAAACAAAAAGAAAGAAAGGGAAAAAATAAGATCAGAGATTGAGGTGAAATAAATGGTCAAGTAGAACATTCTAGAATATTCTGGGATGTGCTTGCCTCAATCCGTTAACAAATTTGTCCTTTACACCCCTTACTCAGAAGAAGTCTTATAAGAAGAGACTTTTGATATAAAGGGGTGTGAGGCGGATGATGAGGAATACATCCCATCAGAGTCCTGAGGGAAAATTTCCCATCATGGTGGATTCTGATCATGTATATTTTTATTTCATGAGAAAAAGATCTAGAAAGATTGCTGTCAGAAAAGTGCTTCATAAATGTGAGGATCTGCATTCAGTCTCTAGAGCTCATGTAAAAATCCTGAACACAGGGGTGTGATCTGAGTGTTGGGGAAGCAGATACAGGACAGGAGGATTCCCAAGGCTAACTGGTAAGGTTTTTGTCTCAAGGTAGGAAAACGGCCTTCCTGATATGATACCTGACATTGTCTTCTGTCCTGCACACACACACACACACACACACACACACACACACACACACACACACACACGTGCGTGCGTGCGTATAAAGAGACAGCTTAAAAAAAAAAAAAAGACACTCATGAAACAAATGTTTTTCTCTTTCAGCTTATCCTGCCAGATTCCATGAAAGTACTGCCGGTGTACATGAACTGTTTGTTAAAAAACTGTGTGCTGCTTAGTAGACCAGAGATCTCCCCTGATGAACGGGCATACCAGAGGCAACTGGTCATGACCATGGGCGTGGCTGACTCCCAGCTCTTCTTCTACCCACAGCTCCTGCCTATAGTAAGCATGTGGGGAATGTGCATTCCGGGAAGCTGTTTGGGAGGAAAGTGTGTGCTGGACTCTTGTTTCCAAGAAATTCAGTCATAATGTGCAGTCTGGGCTCACAGCGGAAGCTCTTTGAGAAAGCTGCGTGTGCTCAGCCTGTCTGGGGAAGGATGTGAAGAGTCTGGTTTTACTGAATTGTTCACATTGCTTTCCTTGCTTCATTCTCAAATCAGTAATGATCAATTAAGTAGGCACTCTTAGAAGTCTGTAATCAAGCGGGTGCCAGGAAACTTCAAATGAACTGCACTTTATATCAGGCCACCTCTACAGGTGCTGGGGGACCGATTTTCATATAATGTGGGACTGTCTAAGAGTCACCATATTTATTCAGACTGGCTTTTCTTAAATGCAGTCTGGAACTTCAGATGAGCACATATGTGAGGATTCTTGTGCTATGTATGAGCCCAGCCACCCTTGTCCTCAAAGGATCACATGGCAGTCAGTGTATTCTGCTTTTTTGAGGTGTTAACACCTTAGATGTCTGGCACTCTGCCTGGACTTTCTCTCAGAGATCTAGAGGGTTGATAGGCTAGATGAAACCCCTCCTTAGCAGTGACAAACAGTAGGCATTTAGAAATAATGCACTCAGTCATAGTGTTCTATGCAAGGGTAAGAAATGAATTATTTCAAATAATTGATTGTCACATAAACTTGGATTGTCAATGATTGCTGAGCCAAGAAGATTAGAAACTAGAACCCAGCCTCTGGGAAGCTTCTTTCTCACCTTCATTGTGTTCTGGGCTTTAGATGGTGTTTATTATGGCTGCACATTTCTATCTCTAGATAAGAGATAGGCATAGGAGGCTCCTTTTATAGCTCTCCCGCCTCTTGCCTTCATGTTCTCTGGGTGGAAAGTCCTGGTCACCCTCACTGTTTTCTACTATACCTACCATCAATAAGCAAGCCAGCTCTCCCGGGGTGTCCACAGTGTTACCACTTTTTGTGCATTATTTGTTACCACCGAACTCAAGCACTGTAGTGTCAGCCTAGTAAGTCTCCTTGTTCTCACCATTGCCTTCTCTTCAGTCTGCTCACAGCTTGGAGGTCAGTGCAGGGTGAGCCAGCAGACATCTCTCTACTCTTCGGCCAGTCCAGGGCATCTCTGGCCCTGTGCTGTTCCTTCTCTGCCCCTTTCTATCTGAGCCATCCATTTCATGCCAGCTGCACACGTCTCTTTGCTGATCCTCAAATACCCGAGTCAAGCTCTCACCTCAAAGCCTTTGCATAAATGTTCCTCTGTGTCTAGAATGCTCTTCCTTAGATTTCCCCAGGCTCAGCTCCTCACCTTTTCTCAACTCTTCAGGTGGCGTTACTCAAAATTTACTTTGCCAGAAACCTTCCTAGCTACCCTGCCCCCACCACTGATCAATTGCTTTCCATGTAGCTCTTAACACCATCTACAATTATGTATATTTTATTTATTTTATATGTTTTCCCCAAGAGGCCATTAGCTGCATTAGGCAGAGATTCTTGTCTACACCAAGTAGGTTTTAGTAGACTATGAAGCGTAAGGGAGGGAAAGGGAGAAGGGAGGAAATGAAACGCGGGAGGAAAGAGTCCCTGAGTTTCTTGAATTTGCCCAAATAGCACACATTAGATGTGAAGAGCACAGTGCTGCCTGCTGCTGTCCGCTGTTCAGAGTCCCGACTCTCCGAAGAAGGAATATTCCTGCTGGCTAATGGCCTGAACATGTTCTTATGGATTGGAGTGAGTAGCCCGCCAGAGCTGATTCAAGGAATATTTAATGTGCCATCATTTGCACATATCAACACAGATATGGTAGGTATTTTTAAGTTTTTATAAAATAAAAATTCTTAAAATTTATGTGCGATTTTATGATTCAGAAAAGAAAAACAGTATGTGTTTATATAGTTCTATATGAGAGTCATATTCTGATGAATAAAAATAAGAAACTGTAAAATAATTTACTTAGGTATTAAACTAAACATAACTTCAATAGAAACTCATAATTCAGAGGGCTGGAGAGATGACTCAGTGGTTAAGAGCGCTTGCTGTGCTGTCCTTGTAGAGGACCTGAGTTCAGTTCCCAGTACCCACTATCAGGTAGCTTATGGCTGCTCGTAACTCCAGCTCTAGGGGATGTGACATGTGACATCCTCTTCTCACCTCCATGGGCATCTGCACATATGTGGCATATACATACACACACACACACACACACACACACACACACACACACACACACACACACACGCATGCACACACACCCACTAACAACACTGCAGGCTCTCTGCTATCTGCCAGTGTGTATTCGCTATATGTACTTTGAAGCCACCGTTCTGTTCCATTCTCTTGACATGGTGCAGGAGATGCTGCAGCAGTATGCTCCTGGTGAACTAGTGTAGCAAGGAGCAGGTTCTTTTTTTTTTTTTTAACTTTATTTATTTATGTATTTGCCTTGGTGTTTGCCTGGAACTGGAACTACAGACAGTTGTTAGCTGCCATGTGGGTGCTGGGAATCAAACCCAGGTCCTCTGGAAGAGCAGATGGTGCTCTTAACCGCTGAGCCATCTCTCCAGCCCCCAGGAGCAGGTTCTTGCAAGGGATAAGATCAGAGGTGGAGCTTGCATTTGGTTTTTCACTCAGTTTTCTTCTTCCTTGCTGTTGAACTGCCTGTTTGAGAAAATTCAGAATCCCTCAAGGGTACTTTGCTACATACTAAGATTAATGAAGCACAAAATAAAACTCACACAAAGCAGATATTCTCCAAACCCTACCTTAACCCTAACCCTCCCCTTCTGTTAGAGTCATGACAAAAGAGATTGTGTGTTGAAGAAATGAATACATATATCTATTTTCAAATATCTTAGGAAAACTCAATACTAACATGAGAATTAGCATTTATTGCAAACTTCCTTGCAGTGCACATGAAATCGGGGGTCTCTCCACCCAGGGCAAGAGCCCAGGTTTGTGCTGTTAAAAAAAAAATGAAACAAAACTAAAGCCCAAATAGGGTTACATTATTTTTAGTCTCAACTGGCACTGAGATTTAATATTATTTCTTGAATAAAATGATCCAGCAGAATGCCATAAAACAGACAGGAGATGAGTGTGAGCATTAGCGATGGATGCTCTGCTCTCCTCAGAACTCCTGTGAAATATATTGACCATAATCTCTCCTAAGATGTGAGGCTTTACCATCTTGCATGCTTATCCTGCCTGATGGCTAACTCATATGTTGATTGGGTCTTGGTTATCTTCTCACTGAGAAGGCAGCAGTAGCATTCTATTCTGTCTTACATGAAGAATTCCATGGGCAGCTGTGCTATTTTGCAAACTAAACAGATGTCTTGGAAGTGTAAGATGTAGCATGTCCTTGGGGAATCTGCACTTGCTGATTGATGTTGGAACACTGTAGCATCTCCCAATCAAGGTAAAGGGGTAGGAACATCATTTTCTCTCCCACCATGGCCTTGACAGGGCTTAATCACCTTCCTGGTCCAAAGGTACCCTCTGCATGACACACACCTGTTGCTGCATTGCAGTGATGACCTGTATTCCAAAAGAGATAATTGGTTCATTGGGAGAAATGTATGATAATAAAATTGGATAATTTATAGCTCAGTTTTCTACATTTTCAGGTAAATGAAGTGAACCAATCAATGCTTTCTGTAGCATTTGGGGGATGGGTTTAGCAGTCTGGTGATCTTGTGTTGCTGTTTCTGTTCTAAGTGTCTAAAGTTGTACTGAAATTGTGCTCTACATTTAGACATCACTGCCTGAGGTGGGAAGTCCACACTCTCAACAACTCAGAATGATAATGAATAATATCCAGCAAAAGAAGCCATACTCAATGAAGGTAAATGAGGTTTTCCCCTCTTCCTTCATGTTTATTTCATCAAATATCTTTTGAATGCATATTCTGTGGCTATATCTCATGATCTTTGATAAAAATTTCACTTCTGAATAAGTCTGCCTCCTTATTAGGCATAAGCACAAACATAAGCTGCTTTTACTGTAGTAGTATGTTTCTGGCCTGTCAGGCCCATGGTCCAGACCCACAGACCCACAACCTGCAGAATCACACAGACACTTATATTAATGACATTCTGCTTGCTGATTGCTCAAGCATATAACTTGCTAACTCTTTACTTTTAAACTATCCCATGATTCTTATCTTGTTCAGCCATGAGGCTTGGTACCTTTTCTCAGAGCAGCATAGTTGTCCTCTCCATCTGCTGGCTTCTCCCCTGATTTCTCTGCTCTGCTCTTCCTGCTTCCAGAGTTTTCTTAGTCTGGTAGCCCTATTCACACTTCCTGTCTGCCTTCAGCCAATCAGCATTTTTTATTAAACCAGTAGGCGGGACAATTATTTACAATGTAACAACACAATCCCTGTACATTTGATCGTGAGTTATCTTGCTAGATAGCAACTTAGTGATCATATTGGCCTTGCTTATGGTGTAAAAAACAACTGTTGTCATTAACAACCTTTGAAATATCTTTCCTTTTTGGTTCCTAGTGTTATATAATCATAGAAATATAATTCAAAACATTTATAAAATGTTTTGTCCTGTTTTATCTGAAAAAATTTACAGTTAGTTGCCCTCAACCATTTTGTTATTTCCTGTTTGAATAAAATCATGTCTTGAATCCAAGAAGGTTGGACTTTGTCACCAAGTCCAAGCTGCTTGTCCCCATCTCCTTCTGCAAGCTATGTGCTAGAGTCTCCTGGATTTGGAGCTCTCAGATGGCGACACTCTGTGTAGTACCATTTATCATATGGTATGTGACACTTTAGATGCAGCCTCTGCATGTCAAAGGTTACCGTGGGGCCAGTCTTCTTCTGAAATACAAACTAGATGTCAATCATCTTAACCATAGAAGTAACTTCTGTGTGCAGATATGAACTCTAGGTAGAACTGAGGTAAATGAACATGTAACAGATTTACCATATCTCAGTATATGAACACTTGACATTCCATAACTTGGACATTTCTATGCCATAAGGACACAGTGCAAAGGCAAATTCCGGGACTGGAGAGAAGCTCAATACTCCACACAGCACTCCCTGGGATAGGCAGAGGAATGTAATGAAACCTTAAAGTCTCAAGAAGCACACATTGACAGTGCACAGTAACGATAGTCCTCTTCACTCAGCTGAGTGGTGGTACCCCCTACACATGCCCATTGGCAGCAGAGAGCTCGGTCAGGCTATAGAGGTCATCCTGTGCCTTATGGGCCCTTCTTCCAAGAATGCCAGACATTTCTCTCCTCTGTTTTTTCTCCTTTACTCTAATGACCCTTGAGTTAAGGTCATTTCCACACTGGATGTAAATTAAATAGCTCAGGGTAAATTTTACTCTGATGTGAGACTAGAACAGAAACAGCTGGAATAGTTCTCAGATTTTCTCCTGTGGAAATACATCTACTGTTACTTATAGATTTCTCTGACTTTCCCAGGGCAATATCTCTATAAACAGTTTGAAATGTATTAATCCTAGAAATGTTCCAGCTGAAAAGGAATGATGGCATGGCCGCTTCACTTGGTCCTTCCATTTCCATGTCCCCAAACTTGTGAAAGGAGACTTGAGGGAGCCAACCAACTTAGCATCCCACAGCTATCTCATGGCAGATACAAGGCCAGTACCACAACAGGGTCACAGCAGTTCTGGGTCCAGACTCATAGCTATATTATGACGCTTTCTATCATAGTGTGCTCCTAGATGGTGGAGGTCAACTGCTTCCCTTTAGTTCTTGTTCTGTGTTCTAGTGTCTAAATGTCCCTTCCTATCACCTTTCCGAGTTCCTCCTGACCTGCTCTTTCTCACAACTCAAGCTTGTAACTCTTCCTTCATAAAGCAGCTGTTGCTCTAGGGCTTCCTTCCCTGTCTTTTCATCCATCCTTAAACCACTGTATCACATCAGGCTTCCAGGGGAGATCTGTGCTAACTCGACCTCCTTTGCTCTGTAGATTGAACTCATTAGAGATTCCTCACATGGGGCTAACATGTGGTTGGTTTGAATGCAATAAGGGAAAAATATTAATAGAGCACCTCCCATTGATGTCATTTAATGAGCCTGGACTTGAGTTCTCTGCTTCTTCTCCTGTGTCTCCCATCACCTCCTGCCTGTCTGTTTCGTGAGTCGGAGTCTTTACCTGTCTGGAGGCTATCTTGTGAATCTGTCTGTCCCTGGCTCTGTATATATGTCTCTAATAAAGACCTCCCCCCTTTATTGACAGCACATGGGGAATGAGGAATACTTAACAGGTATCTCCAATAGAGTTTTACAAGGGATTAAGTCACTGACTCCAACTGACCCAGACAACAAACAGTATTACAAACATTATTGTTTATCAAGCAATATCCATACGTTGCTTTCAGCATTCATGGTGGCTATTTGTATAAGACTGTTTTCAGCCTATTTGCTATTTTCAACAAATTATTTGATAACATACAAACAAACATATTACTTGTGGGTCAGGGACATGGAAGATTATAGGTAGGTGTTAACTTAATTTGTAAAAGTTGATTACATGGAAAATCCAAGGCAAGTAAGGTCTGTTAACAAACAGTTCTCTTAAGGCAGTTTAAACAAACAAATGGATTACGCATTAGGATAGCAGTCTCAAGTGATCTCAAGGTGTATTATTACTTGTCTGTGAGGTTCAGCAATAGCTCTATTCTCTTAGAACATAAAATATATGTTCATAATAATAGAATAAGTAATGCCTCGAACCCCACCCCCACTTCCATAGAAAATGCCAGAGTGTAAAAGACAATGGATTTCCAGGTATCTGGCAGCCACATAGGGCTGGGAGAAAACAACTTTATTTCTCAAAGCTGTGCATGGGCACATTCTATTTTTATAGTCAGAAAAATAGCCCTTTGGCATAGTTATTATAAGTTATTCTCTTTACACACTTGGGGAGATTAGACCTCTTCTGAGGAACTGTCCCCATTGGACTGACCTGTGGGCATGGGTGGGGCATTCTCATTCATCATTGCTAACTGATAAAGGAGATCCAATTCACTATGAGCAGTGCCATCTCTAGCCAGGTGGCCTGGGCTATATAAGAAAGGTAGCTGAGCAAGCCAGTAAGCAGTTTTCCCATGTGGTCTCTCCTTCAGTTCCTGTATGAGCTCTAGGCTTATGCCTTGGCTGCCTTTGATAATGGACTTTAACCTATAAACTAAAATAAACCTTTTTCTCCCCAAGCTGGTTTTGGGCAGTATTTCATCATAGCAACAGAGAAGCAAACTATGACACCTCTTAAAGAAAATTTCTCCAAAGGTGTTTTAAGATTACATCCTGAACCTGAGCCATGGGCATTCTTTTAATGAACCATGGCCTCCTGGTCATGTTCACATCTCTTCCCTACTATACAGATGTGGGTACCAACTGCTTGCCATTCTATGTGGGCACTCCTAGTAATCTCACCAATGAAGGAATTGCCAGAGGCCCCGGCTTGTCTTTCCTATAAGGAAGCTGGGTTAGCATTTCCACACAGAATCAGTATAAAGTATTTGGAGAGTTTCTACATTTTTATACTATGTTTTACAAATATGTTGGTTTTTCCATTTACAGCACATACCAATTAGGACTTTATGTGCACAGCAGTACACAGAGCTGCTGCGCTACACTGAGGGCTGTGCAGTCTGCTGCATGAGCAGCGGTGCTTCCGTCTCAGTCTCATTCTCCTATCTATTCCCTTTCATCTCTAGCCCTCATTCCTACTCCAGCCACCTCCTGCCTCCACTTGCATCCATCCCTCCACTTGCATCCATCCCGGGAACCTTCATCTCGTTAATGTACCTACTGCCGCCTGCTGTTGACTCTCATTTCCCACTTCTCTGCCCTCACCTACCACATCCTACAAAGACCCCATCTCACAATAGTGGGAACTGTCTCTAATCCCGTGACCTTCTAAATGTCTAATAATCTGTATGCCAGATGTCTCTGCATCTTTTCTGCACGACACTGTATGTACCAGTCTGACCTACCCTGTCCTGTGAAACTTAGGGGCAGTCATTGCCATTGTGAAGCTTTTTCCCACAGCACTCTACTTACGGTAAATTTTCACCTTGTCACTTAAAATTGTCTCTGTGGTTTAAACGTTAGTGTCTCTCTCTTCTCCAAAGTAACAGGCATGGAACTGGAGAAATGGCACATACACTTTCAGAAGACCCAAATTCTCTTCCCAGCACCGGCACTAGGTGACTCACAACTGCCTATGACTGGCTCCAGGGAATCTGAGACCCTCTCTTCTGGATCCTCTGGGCACTGACTTGTACATTTTTACACAAACTTTTAAAAAGCTACAGAATCAGGCATGCTGACATTATCACTCAGGCCTCACACTCCTACCATGTTTGTTAGGACTGAGTCAGATGCAATCGCTGGACCATATTCACAATGTCCCTAACCAGCCATTGTTGGGTTTTCCTAGCTCATCATCGTGAAGCAGCGAGAGCAGCGGGAGATGGTTTTCCGACAGTTCCTGGTGGAAGATAAAGGACTCTATGGAGGATCATCTTATGTGGATTTCCTCTGCTGCATCCACAAGGAGATCTGTCAGCTGCTTAACTGAGTACTCACCCTCCCACTGTGGTTGCATTCCTGAGGAGACAATCTCCAACTTGGTGCCTAATTTTCCCAATGATAGTAGGCTAGTTTTAATTTCTTGATCATTTTCAGGATAGCTTGCCATGACAGCACATAGACCTTCAGCTTTGGTGCTCAGCTGTAAGCCCGTGAAGGTGTGTGTGGTGGTACCAGAAAGGGAACAGTCTATTTCTGGCTGTCCAACTTTTAATTCCTAAAACTGACAGTTTGCATTTCATAAATACATAGTTTACAGAACCATTCATAGTCTCAATTTTCTCTTTGTGCTAAATAGATAAATTATTTTTCAAACTGTATAGATTCATGGTAAAATTATCTTGGTTCCTCTCTTTTGCCATGAGCAGGAAAGGACTTCATTTTTACCTTATATCTAATGTCTTTAAAACTTCGTGCCTACATTGAACAGATTTCTTTTTCAACTTATCTGCACAACAGACTTTTGAAAACTTTGTAATCTGTCTGGTAGAACAATTTGTGTTCTCCATTTTTCATAATTATATATTGTCTGTTTAAAATATTTTCCAGTTTTTTTGTCTATAAAACGTTATCTATATTCTTAATGGTTCTTTGTACAATTTTGATGGTTTCTACCTGTATATAATGGATCTTAGCCAATATCAATAAATTACTTAATGTACTCTGGCTATTTGTCTTTTGAAATTTAAAAAGAATTAAGGATAGCACTAAAGGTACATGGCAAAAACTTCCAACCTGGATGGTTTACTGATAACAAATAAGTCTAGATAAAAAAATTATCTTTGTAAAGATTCAGTGGTATCCAGCTGTCAGAACAATTCTTGAGAAAGGGATTTACAAGTTCTTGACTCGACTCGGCACTCTGCTTTTGGCTTCTTGTTAGTTTCCTTCAATGCACACAGTAATAAATAGTTTTCTTAAACCTAGGAGATTGGCTTTCAATGGCACCTGTTCCAAGGGTGCCTTCCACAACTTCATCTAAGACATACTTGATAATGGCCACATCACAATGGAGTATACACACCTCCCCAGATCTCCGGTCTTCTAACCATTTGTAAGCTTGTTCCCTGCAGCAAACTTCCTCCTGTTAGCTTCTTTTACATATAAAGACAGCCTTTCTTTCGGCAGCTCAGTACTTCATCTGTGAACACAAGGCTAGGAAGGATCATTTATGGGTTGATGGATGACATGAACTAGGAATCACAGATACAGACGCTGACCTAATAAATGCCCTTGTGTTAGCCAACTAGTGGGGTCTTCAGATAATGTTGGATGACCAACAGCCGGGAAGGTCCAAAAATTAAATAATAATGGAGATATTTATGGAAAGCAGGTTAAAAAATGTGGAGTTTGTCATGCAGAAAGGGACTGAGGGACCATGCTGGGGCCCAGCAGGGTGACTAAGCATAGGACCTGGAGCCAACATGGATTTATTGCTTCTACCCCTAGCTGTGACTTCAGGGACAGCAGGAAATCTTTCAGGCTCTCACTTCCCTATTCATTTGCTAGTCCCTTTCCTTTCCTTTCTGTCCCAAGCATTCTGCTGTTATTCACAATGCAGGCTACCTTTTCCATCTAGACTATCATTAAATAAAGAGACATCTGATTAAACCATTAAATAAGCAACAAACAAGTTGGCTTTGTCAAAGACCTCTGAAAGATGCAATTAAGTGAAAACTACTTGATTCCTCATCCTCAGAAATAATTCTCTCAAGACAGAAAAAAAATATATCAGTGGGGCAGAAGAGACCTTAAAAGAGGTTATTAGGGATACCCAGAGGGACTGGAGAGATGGTTTAAAGGTTAAGAGCTCTGGTTGCTCTTGGAGAGTTTGGTTCCCAACATCTACATGGTGGATACAACCATCTGTAACTCCAGTTCTAGGAGATCCTCCACAGGCACTAGGCATGTATGTGATGCACATCCATGTAGGCAAAAATCTAAAACGAACACAAAAGTGTCTAGTTAAATAAAGATATCCCAAGAATTACTCCAATTATTTAAAAAGGCAATAAGGAACTACTTACTGAGCACTTATGTGACATAAAGTTGAGAAAGCATACTATATACTATTACATTCATAAAGCAATTAGCTAAAACTTAATACTCAGAGCTTAGACACCTGAATGATCAGCTGAGGAAGAGTAGATAAAGGCAGCTATTGGATAAAGCAACAAGCTTTTCATTCAAATAGAGCTCAGTGAGGCAGCCACAACTGGAAAATGCTGGTCCCCGAGCATTTGGTGATGTCCTGACCCATATCTTGTCAGGATACAGTTGGAAGTAAGATTCAAGGAATATATAGTTAATGATTCTGAAAATGCATTTTCTTTAGCTTTTTAGCATTACTCCCCATTCAAGTTCCCTTGCCATTTAATAAAAGCTCAATGAATAATGAAAAAAAAAAAAAGATTCAAGGGCTAGGGTAGCTAACACACTTACATTGTTCTGAATTTTGCTATTGAGTTATGAATACATTTATATAGTATTGGAGATTAATCACAAGGCTTCATGAGTGACAGACAAGTTTTCTACCACCGAGCTACATCCTTAGGCCTTTGACTATTAAAGACAATCCAGAAACTGTCTTGAACTATACACACTTATTGAGTGACAGCCATTTCCAAGTACTGGGATTAAGGGTGTGCACCACCACATCCGGGTACAGCACTCACTGTAAATAGACGAATTCTAACTACCACCTTCTTTCCTCAACCAAATCACTTTACTGCTTTTCTACATAAGATGGGCTGTGGATCTCTCTACATTCCAAACTACAGGAGATCTACTCTCTGTCAGATGAGCTATGAAACATCTGAGAGAAGCCTAGGCCAAGTAAATACCAAATTGCTGCTGTCCTTTATGCCCAGAATATGGAACAAAGAATATGATGGAGAATCTGTAGAGGGAAAGGATACTCCTTAGTCAGATCTCTAAGAACACACCACTCAACAATGAGAATTACTACCTTCCCCTTACAGGTCAAATTGGTCATACAGTTTTGCTTTTGAATAATTTATGATTACTGAAATTAAAAACACTATTACAGCAAGTATTCTAACTACCTGTACTATCTAAAGGTTGTCTGTAGAAAGTACCAGCTGGTTGAGAAATCCAAATGAAGTATAAGTCCTTCAAACTGTGTTCCATGGCTGTCATAAATGCCCACCTTTGACAAGTAGAACCCAAATGCAACCCAGAGAAGAGTTTCACTCTAGGTTGGGGCCCTTTTCATTTGGTAACAATAGTAACTGTATTTAAGGAAAACAAACTCAAATTTGAAAATTTTAAAGTTTTATTAGAAAAATTATAGCAAAATAAAAAGGAGTTATGAAGAAAAATTACGTATTATCTCATCTGGCATATCCGAGTCCATCCAAACATGAGCTAATGTGGAAACACAAGCATGAAGCGCTCCACAGCCAAAGACAACCAGCCCCGTGGGTAGACAAACGCACCACATGGTTGTAATAAAAGGCAACTGCAGTTTCATCTTCCACTATATTCTTGAAAGTTTTCTCTAATTGCATTTATATAATTTTTTTTTTCAGTAGCAACTTTAGAGATTTATGTATTTTCCTCTTCACCAAGCATTCCTCCAGCAAATCTGTTTTCACCTTTAAGTTACATGAATTGTCTTAGAAAGTCAGTCCAAGATCAAGTTCATACCAAAGCCCTCTGACTCGGGTATGTGCCTTCTTTTGCTTCTTAAGAAGCATGATTTTGAGTCATTGGTAGCTGCACAGTTTACATTATGATAAGCTTTTGGTTTGGTTTTGTAAATCTACTAAGCTCTACCTCTTCCTTTATCTACTCCGAGGGCTCCAGCACCCCTCAAATCCTGATCTGGAAGAAAAGGATTTCTTCACCTGTCTTCAGTACTCAATTGATATTTCAAGGTATTTTTTAAGATTTAAAAGTAAGGGGGAAATGATCTACATCCTTTTAGTGTTTCAACAAGACAATGTTAAAGGCCCAAAAGAGGCTCACCACCTGCCTCCAGTCTGTTCTCCCCAGATTTCCAGTTTCCCACTGCTGTGGAAGCCATGGCAAAGAAAACACAGCACTGACTCCTGCTGTGCTCCTGAGATGCAGAAGCCACTGTGTACCTACTTCCAAGAGGCCAAGGCCTCGGATGAAATCTGTCACATCCTCACCTGAGTGTTGCAGTCTGTCCTGCTGCATATACGTGACTCACCAACCCTGAGAAGAACTGCACTCTCTGTGACTAGGCCCGGGGATGGAGGTGGGATTGGGATAACTAAGCTCTTTCAGGCAGCATGAGAAAGGAAAGCAAAGTGCAAGCTGGGAGTGAGTTCTAATTTAAGTCTCCACAACAAAAGCCAGAGGGGACATTGTTGTGTGTCTTGAAGTTACCGAGGTGGAAAGCCACCTCTGTGTGTACCTCCACGACCCCCCCTAAAACCACCTCTTTCTCCTCGGAAATTGGATCGATTTCTTTCTCGACCTCGGCCAGCAGATGTTCCCCCTCTCCCTCCACCTCTGGGAGCTCCACCACCACGGTCAGATTTGGATTTGGGAGGAGGTGACTTTGGTCTAAGCCTTTCAATTTCCTCTGTACATCCAGTCAAGTATGAGTTGGGGGCACTGAAATAGGATGCGTATGTTTCTGCATTGTAGTTACTATTTGTAAGCGTTGGTCCAACTGTGAGCCAGCCTGAAATAAAGAAAAAAAGAAAAAAAAAGATGAGACTTTCCATCTCTTATCTCTTTTATTGGTCTTGTCAGGGGCTAGTTACAATCCTCAACACATTCTTAAAGATGGCTCAATTACCCCCATAGTCACCATCTCTGGTATAGAATGTACAACACCCATGGCCATACCGTAAGAGTTCATATGCACATGCCTTGCTTCCTCATTGTTCCCCATCCACGTGCTATATTGTTACAATACCACTAATAAAAAATATTTTAAAATTAAACAAGTTTGGGCTGGGTTAAAATTTAATAACATATATACATATATCTTTCCTACTAATTTGAAAATGGATCTGCTGTTCTTAGGCCCTAGGAATTCAAGCACAACAATGTTGTTCCTCATGCCATCTTTCCATGAAAGAAGATACACACTCAGCCGAGGATAAGAAAAATGCACACCACTATTAATAACCAAGAAAATAAAACTACAATGAGATGTCATCTCACCCCAGTCAGAATGGCTATGGTCAAAGGGAAAAGAAGCTACTCTGGCTGGAAAGGCTGCAGAGAAAGGGGAAGCCCACATGCTACTGATGGAAATGCCCATTAGAACAGCTATTATGGAACACAGTATGAAGGCTTCTCAAAAAGCTAGAATGAAGACTTTATATTACCCAAAGATCCCACTCCTGAGGTACATATCTAAAGGAACTAAAACCAGAAAGTCCTTTTGTTTATTGTTAGCATTATTCACATAAGCAGGATATGGAAGTGACCTAGGTGTCACTGATGGATGAATGGATAAAATGACTGTCATTTACACAAACGAGCAAAATTCTGTTATTGGGTGAATGGAACCAGAGGGCACTGTGTTAACTGAAATAATTCAGACAGAGAACAAATACCACCTAATCTCATTTACAGGTAGAAACAAAAAGCGCATATAAATGATGCTGAGAACGGAACAGGTTAGTAAAGGCCAGGAGAGTGAGGGAAGGGAAGTGGACAGAAAGGAGAGTAAGACGAACCGTTCCATAGTAATACACACTTTACCTAGGAGTGATAATTGAATATATCAAAATAGCATAGAAGATTTAAAGTTTTCCCAATACAAAGAAAAACTGAAGAGGTATATGCTTCAATTGCCCTGACCTTATTATACACATACAGAGAAACATCACTTCAACCCCAAAATGTATATAATTAAAAGGTGCCAAAAACTATGCAGAGCACAGAGGACTTTTGGGCAGTAGGAGTACCCAGTGTAATACTACAATGGCTGACACACACTATGACCAACTTGTGTAAACCCACAAACATCCCCAGCATCATCAGCCCTATAATAGATTATAGACTGTGTATACCTAAGCAAGGGGTACTGAAAACAGGGGAGGCATGCATGTGCAGGGCAGAGTGTACAGGGAATCTCTGCCTTCTCCGCTTTGCTAAGATAAAACTGCTCAAAGTCAACTATAGGGAAGAGGAATCAAATACATAAGACTTTTATTTTACCCAACACCAGGTCCTGTTATCTAAAAACCGCATCTTAAAGAATGATAAAAATATCTTTCAAAACTGAGGTCTCACCTGGCCTGATAGTACTATCTCTTCCAAACAGATGAAGACGTCTTCTTCCAAGACAAAAATGCTCTATTATATGAAAAATTTCTACAGGTTTTTCTATATTGCCAATTTCAGGTTCTTCTGTGATAATTAAGTCAATGTCAACATTAGCATGGATGAAGTCCCCGTCTGTGCTGCGTTTCACAGTCCCTTTGATCCCCATGAGGCAATGTTCCTATAACAGAACAGTTCAATTAACCCTCATTAATAACTGTATTTCATAGCATTTGACGTTTTCAATGTCCTCAATCAATTCTAAAACAAACTTCATGTCTATGAATCAAATGAATGTTTTTATAATAAAGTTATGACAGGAAAACTTAAGATACCTGGTTGTCAGACAACTGTTAAGTAAATGAAAAAAATGTTTCTCCCCAACTCTTACACTCTCTCAAATACTTTCAAAGTCCTACTTCCCTTCCGACACAGGTATCTCCACTTTCCCCTCACTGTAGTTCCACATCAGTTCAATTAGGACACAATCTATCTCACTGGTACAGACCCCAGTGGTTAAAGGTATACGATCCTAAGACGACACTCCAACTTCAGGGATGAATCCTGACCATTGCTTCTGACCAATTATATACATTAAAAATATAAATTAGAGGTTGCCATGATCCTCCCAGGTTCAAACATCTGCCTGGGTGGCTCATGGAATTAAGAAAAGTGCTTTACTTACCACAGCATATTTATTATACAAGGATACATAAAAGTCAACTAGCCAGATAGGAGGCCACATATGATAAGGAGCAGGGAAAGGAGGCTAGAACTGAGGTCTGGGCTGCTCCTGGCACACCTCCCTCTCCCCAGTTCCACAGCTGCACCAACCTGGAGAGTCTCTAAATCATGTCATGTACATGATCTAGTTCAAGGAAGACTTAGGAAGACAGATGCTCTCTCCAGTGGCTACCAAAGTGTAACATGCAAAAGCACTTGGAGCTTAAACTATAGAGACAAGAGTCATATGCAGCAGAGTCCTCCTCGGGGGTTCTTGTACAGGAAAAGGAAAGATTAGACAAACATGACTCCAACTGGTCAGCTACTGAATGCTGTAGTCATTTCTTCTTCCTGAGCTTAGAGAAGGGGAGACTTCTGTATCAGAGTATACAGCTGAACTAGAATTATGTCAGTTCACAGTAAACAGGAACCCACTGTCTATCAGTGGCAAAGGGGACACTTCTAAGTTGTAACGCTCATGCCACTTTACAAGCATAAGAGCCTTACCATTGAAACTACTGTCACAGAATATTATAATTTAGAAAAGTCTGACAGAATGAGAATAAGGAAAGGAAACTAAAAAAGGGCAATACCTTTGTTCTTTGAAAAACTGCCTTTGGATCTAGAGTCTTCGTCTTTCCAGGATTGTTTTTATTGGTTTTAATCCAACAAATATCTTCACACCTTCTGTAACCCCATTTTCGTAAACACTAGAAATAATTTCAAAATAAAATCTTTACAAAACTACTTACAATAAAAAGAAATTTTCTAAGGGATACCAAATTTCAGAGCATCACAACAATTCTGCTCTAGTGCAGACAGGAGAAGAAATAAAGGTAAAATACATGTTAAATACATCTTTTAAATATCGTACTAGTTCCTTTGTCTGTCATTGTGACCACATATCATATATAATAGGATTCGTCTCAAAATAAAATACCTTACATTCTTAGTTCTCAAGAGAAAGAATATTAATCTTGTAGCCAGTAACACACACACACACACACAGACACACACACATACATACACACACACGCTTTTCCTAATGGACGTGAGAATCCACCTAAGAAGAACCTGTGAACAGAACAAACAGGACTTACTACTCTCCCGAGGTCCAGTCCTTCCCCGGAACCGCACCAGAGGAATATAAATGACCGAGGTGCGGCAATCTCATCGATTTCTAACTTCATAATCTAGAAGGAACCAAAATAATAGTGCATAATGTTTCCCACTTATCATAAATCCAAGGAATAACTACTGAGACTTATTAGGATCTCTACGATGTATTCTTCAGATAGTCTAGGAAATATCATAGAAAATAAATCCGATGCCTGAACTTACTTTGATATGCTGCTTTGTTATTTTATATACAAGTGCCACACATACATGTGAAAAAGACACACATAAACTTGTTTTCATACATGTTGAAGAGAAAGAGTTGACAGAAAAATACACTTACAGAATGATGGAATTTTACTGCAGAGATTATAAAAGAAACAGTGGCTCAAAGAGCCCAAAGTTAATGATAAAATGGAATGTAAGTTGGGTGTGGTGACATATCTTAGAGCCACAGACACCTTGGCTGAAGTATGAGGCCCACTTGTGCCCAGGCATCTGCAGGAATCTTCTCTTACTCAGTCTATGCTGGCCCTTTGTTCATATGCACTGCACTCTAGTCCAGCTCACATGCCCACTGGATGATCTCACTACCCTCATTAAAACCTTCAAAACCCCAATGACTATCAAACAGAAGACTAAACTCCTAAGAAACCACAGTGTGGTGTACTCCTAACTTCACTTTCTGATCAACTGAACACATACTCATCTGAAAGGTAAATATGTCATAAAGTTTCACCGTACGTCATCCCACGTCCAGCACTTCTCATGCGCAGTGATACCAGTCTCTCTATAGTATTCTTCCAAAGGAGGCTCCAGAAGAATCACATCAAATTTGGGTGTCAATTCTCTGATATCAAAGGCTTCTATGTCTGCTTGTAAGTACCTAACAAAAGGGGGAAGGATTTTTGAAATATCTCCAGTGGTAATGAAGGAAAGTCCTTACCCCCTTATTGCTAAATATTATTTATAAGAAAATCACGAGCTAATTACTAAATAGCTTTAGTAGGTCTTTTGCTTTACTGCAGACTTGATATCATCAATCAACATCTTCATTAGGACACAGACATATTTGCAACAAAGTAAAAGCATATTATTCTCCATGTATATCAGGAATATATTATTTATTTTTACATTATATATCATTATTATTTGCACTAGTATATCATTATTTAAATAGGTTAGAAAAATGGCATTTGTCTAAGTTTCAAATTTCTCCTTTCGGAGTTTCTAAATATGGACATGATTTCCTTTTATGAGCTTGTTTATCAATAAATATGTCACACTACCTAATGGAAATTCCGACTAGCCTTTAATAAAGTTATTTTTACACAGTATGGAAGTACTTATGTTCAAGACACTTTTTAAGGGAACATTTTATTTATTATTACAGGGGACGGGGCAGGCCATGGTGGTCATGTGGTGGTCAGAGGGCAACCTTATGCACTGAGTTCTTTTCATCCACCTCTATACAGTTCTGGGTTTTGAACTCAGGTCATGAGGGATCCACTAGTGAACAAGAGCCTTTATTCACAGAGCCCTCTCACTGGTCCCCATTCAAGCCTGAAGGGCTTTTAATTCTTAGAGTGAAAAATCACAGGCTATGTAATGAAGTCATTGCCATCTCTGAAGGGCAATAACTTTCCTGTCATTCAGGTAGAGGACAAGACTGCTTAGCAGAGTAGTACAGTGATTTCCCAACTCAGATGCAAGATTATATAGCAAAGCATTAGAAGCCAGGCTTCTGCAAAGCAGTTCCAAATGCTACCAGCTCCACCTTACAGACGGAGACTGAGGCAGACAGAATTCACAGCCTCACAAATTACCTAGAGAATTAAACAAGCCACTATAGACTTGGCACCAGAGTTTCAGCATTAAAGAGAGACAGCAGTGAGCTACTTACATAGGAGGAGTATTTGACTTAGCTATTAACTCATCCTTTAGCCTGATGAGCTCCCTGAGCTTAGGGTACTCTTCAAATCTGTCGGCTAAACCTAAGAGGAAAACACAGTAAGTTCTAAATTTCAGTGCAACTCATTAATACTGATGAATACAGACGTTATAAGTCTTCCTTGACCATTACTTTAAATTAAAATTAGTAGTTCATCTTTACTTTTATTTTCCACAAATAAGAAACACTGATAAAATAACACAAACATCTTAAAAACTAAAAGTTTGAGGGCAGGAGAGATGGATCAGCGGTAAGAATGCTTGCTGCCCGCTTCCAGAGGACCCAAGTTTGGTTCTCAGAATTCACATCAGATGGCTCACAGTTACTGCTGTAACTCCAGGTCCAGAAAATCTGACACCCTCTTCCAGCTTCTGAGGACACATGCACTCACATGAACACATTCACATACAAACAATTAAAAAGTCTGTAACATGAAATCTTTTTTAAAAAGTCTGTAACATGAAGAATAAAAATGAAAAAAGCTTGTAAAGCTCTTTCAGTCAGTAATGTGGATCACATTTCAAATAAAAAAGTGTGACGATTATATTGCCATCAGGTCTGAATGCAACAGTCAGTCTCTAATCTACAAAGCAGAGGGCAGAGCCCAAAGCAATCTGAACCTGTCTTCCTCTATGATCTGATTAACAGATCTGAGGTGTCCTGTTTGGTGCAAAGAGATTTATAATCAGCTTTGTTTCTTGCTTTTTGGCATTAAGAACTTGAAAAAAACAGGTACTTTTTTTAATCATAAAAAATATTCACTGTGTTTTGTTTGTTTGTTTGTTTTTGCTACCTCAATATTAGGTTCTTAGTTTTAACTCAAATCTCCATTTGATTAAAAATACAATCAATAACAACTTGTATTCTAAACCTATTCTTATGTCCACAGATAAGAATGGCTCTCACTCCCACATCAAAGAAATTTCTTTTTTTGCAACAGATGGAGACTATTACAGAGACCCACCACTGGTCAAAAGGCAGAGAATGGCAGAGAACAGGGGACTGTGGGTGCCCAACTCCAACTGCAACACAACCCTTACACCTAAGGCTCAGGGAAAATCATGGAAGCGTGAGTGGAAAGCTTATAGAAGCCAGCACACCTACTGTTATTAAAAGCCACAGGCTAGCACACCTATCGTTAGGTACAACAAGGAAAATGTACCTCTGAAATCTCAACAACATGGTTGCCTGAACAAGACCAGAATGACGACAATACTAATTGCCATGCCTACAAGGACATGGGGAATTCCACTTAGTACCACCCTCTGAGACAGGGAGAATCAGTTTCCTCTAGGGATGAGCTACCACATAGGATGTGCTTAGCATGGAACACAGCACTTAAGAATAACACTAAATGGATACACATGTCTATATATAACAGTAACTAAGAAGAGACTGTGAATGGGGTAGGGGGTTACAGGAGGAGCTCTAGGGGAAGCAGATATAGGGCCCATGATGAAAGTTCTCAAAACATTAAAAAACATCATGGTGCTGGCTAGAGATCACTCGGTGGTTAAGAACATTTGTTACTCTTGCAGATGACCCATGTAGTTCCCAGTATCCATATGGTGGCTCACAACCACAACCAAATGTAACTATAGTTCAGGGCACCTGAAACTTTACTTCTAGCCTTCAGGGGCACCAAGCATGCAAATGATACACAGACATGAATACAGGCAAAAAACACTTATATACATAAAATAATTTTAAATTAAAAAAGATCACAAAAACCAGATCACAACAAAACACAAATCCATAATGGCATATTTAACATCCACTAGAGTGGCTATAGTAAAAACCAGACAGTAACAAAGAATGCAAAGAAACTTGAATCTTTATACACTACTAATAGGAATGTGAAATGGAATGGCAGGTTTGAAAAACTTCGGGGGTGATACCTCAGAAAGTCAAACACAGAATACACTTAAAAAAATATTAAAAAGAATTACATGACCCATCAATTCCATTCCAAGGTGTTTGTCAAAGAAAAATGAATACATGCCATGCAATATTTTTTACATGAATACCTATAATAATCTATAACTGCAAACCTAAGTAAATAAGTAAAACCTATGTATGTTTATGTATACTTACTTACATCACATGGTCTATTACTTGAGAATAAAAAGATATACTGATAAGTGCTACAGCACTAATAAGCTTTAAAAAACACTGCTAAGTCAAAGAAGCCAATCACAACAAGCCACATGTTGTATGAGTTCAATTACATGAAATGTCCAGGATAGCTAGTCAAATTTATAAAGAAAAAAAGTAGGATAGTGGAAAAGCCAAAGGGGGGGCGGTGCTGGGCATTAGTGTTCACACTCCTAATGGGTACAGAGTTTCCTTAGAGAAGCAAATGTCCTAAACAAACTGCTGTAATGGTTGGCAAGAAGACTCTATATACTATACACTTAAAAAAAACCAAAAAACCACTGAATTATATATTTCAATGGATTAATTATAAGATACATAATTATATTAAAAACAGAGAGAGACATAGCATTGCTTAAAGGAAAGGAAGGTAGAATAGAGGCCCTGAAACCCCAAGAAAGAAGTTAAACCTGAAAAACGTTTGTTAGAAATAACCTACAAAATGCATAAATCACATGCATGTAGTAATACTTTACAGCAGGATAGTCCAAATAAATCTGACATACCTACATCCCTGATGAAATTCTGAGGTCTATGTCCAGTGTCTACAAAATGTTGGCAGTAATCATTATGGGGATTTAAGCTCTGCGTTCCCTAAAGAAATGGTCAAAATTAAATACACAGTATGCACTTTGTTGGCAGATACACTAACTTGGTGTGTTTTGTTTTATTATGAAGCTGTACAAATATGACAGATTTTTAAAAAGCACTAATATTTAAAAATACGACCAAAAACATTATTTATCAACAGGTATTGTTATGAATTCACAGTTATCATAGCTAAATATCCAAATATTAGAATATTTCATGAGTAATTTAAGGTCTTTATTTTAATACTGAGATCTCTCAAAAACTGAAAAAGTCCTAAGGAAAACCAGATCCTATCAGGCATGGACATTAAACTATCAATAGCTTTAAAAGTTGAAAATTCCTTATTTTACCTTCAGAAAGGTACTGGAATCTTTGTAAATCTCTTCTTCATATGGCAAATTTTCTTCTTCCTGTTGCAATTCTAGTTCATCCTTAAAAACGGAAAGTTAAGAAAACATTTAAAATATGTTAAGCTGATTGTGGTAGCAACTTCCTTTAATACTATCACTCAGGAGGCAGAAGCAGGCAGGTCCCTGAGTTCAAAGCTAGCCTGGTCTATATTTAATTATTGCATCTTAAAGATCAGTGTGTCTTATTCACCTCAGATATGCTTATACTAGCATTACATTAAAGTCTTTAGATTTACTTTCTCATAAGAAAAAATGTTGATTTATTTTATGAGCATGAGTGTTTTGCCCTCGGAGGTCAGAAGAGGGCCTCAGATCCCCTGAGACTGGAGTTACAGATGATTGTGAGCCACCATGTGGGTGCTGGCAACTGAATCTAGGTACTTCTGCAAGAGCAGCAAGGGTTTTTAAACACTGAACCCGCTCTTTAGCCCTATTTTTAACCAATGTGTAGGTATATATGCCTATATGACAATATCTACACAAGTGTAGTTGCCTATGGACAGGTATTCAAAACCAGACTCAAGTTTTGCTAAGTGGATGGGGGTTGGAAGGGGACTGTGTATGTGAGTTGGGGTGACGTGAGGTAGGGTAATTAACTAGCACTAAGGTTGTTTTAAAAAGTCATATAGACATCTACTATTTTATAAGGTATTCAAATACATAGATATACGTAAAAAGGAGTTTAATTCAAGTTACCCTACACAGACAATAATGCTCCATCCAGAAGCCATGGGTTGCCAAATAAAAATCCCAGTGCCAGTTTGGGATACCTCCTGAGTCAGGGGTATCAAAAAGATGCCTCCAAATAGGCTATTGCCATTGTCCTTGATCCCCACCAAAACCTAATGGTAGATGCTATTGCTAAGTGTACACATACTTGAGTTACAAGACATGAAAAACCAAGTTAGTACTAACCAGAAAGCTTCCTCCCTGCTGGCTTTTATAAGATGGAAGGTGCTATGTGAACCTGATACAATGACAATTTGCCTGGCAAGGCATGTGCATGGTGCAATCATAGTGTAAATGTTACGAAAGTAACCAACCAGTTTCTGAGTAAAATTAAGGCTCACTCCACTATAGGAAGTACAAACCTGCTACTGTAAATCTAACCATGACTTAATGTCTGAGAAGCTCATGAGCCCCAGGGATGAACAAAGTGGACACAGTGTCAAACTGCCCTCTGAACAGGTTAGTTCTACACTCAGATTAGTGGAACTCTCACTATTTATTAGAGAGGTTTCTTTATGCAATGGCTAATACAGACTCAACTGGTCAAAGTATCAAGTGTCTGTGGAATATTCAGCCATAAGTGGACATATGTATTAGACAGGACTGCTGTTCTCATGAACTCACAGCAGCTCGGTTGCCTACAAAAGATCAAGCCAGTCAACATCCCATGATGGACGGTGAAAGGCTTATGTGCCCTCATCCCTAACTGAGGAGCTGCTAAGAGCTGAGTGAAGCTTGTGGGGAAGACTCATTTCTTTAAGGGTGTGGATCCTGGTAGGTTAATCATGGTCCAGTGAATCTCAACATGCTCATCTGTCTATGGGCAGCACAAACTACACTCTGGATTTTAAATATGGCTATGACGTTGGGAGGGAGAATGAAGCAGTGGGAGGTGGAATAAATGTAGAGTAATTAGAGGTTAATGTGACCAAAATACACTGTATACCTGCATCAAATTCTCAAAAATTAGTAAAGGATTATATTACTTCAAAAGAAGTGAGGTTTAGCTTGGGTTCTTATGGAAATGGTTATTCAACTGCTTGGAGTATACTTTAAGTATACTTTAATTATACAATCTTGGGCTATTAATATGGAATGTCACTCAAAAGTGACTGCTGCAGCCTCTCAAATTTACAGCATTTCTATCATCTAAAGTATATATCTATCTGTTTGCTGTTCTGAAAGAATATTACTGCCAGTATTTCCCCCAATTATATTTTTTTACATACATAATAATATGTAAGTCACATACTTATATAAAATGAGCAAAGTGATGTGAATCTTAACTGAAAACATAAATGTTACCAATAAGGATTTTTAGCACATCTTAAAAATGAGCTTTCTAAATGAGATGAATCTAAGAGAAGAATTTTTTTCCTCAACAATCTCATTTCCTACTTGCCTTATATTCTTCTATTTTATCTTCATCTGTATCTCCTTCATCCAGACACTTCCGTTTTGAATTTGGAGCAGCAGTATCATAGGAAGCCCTGAAAAGTAAACCACAACCATCACACACGAAAATACAAAAGATGTATATGAATCCGCTTGTATTATTAGCAAAGTCAAATGTTTGCTGATTAAATATCTATTTATTCAGCTTATAAATCATCCAAAAAGTCATAGGCAATAATTTGTAGCTTATCTTTGTAAGAAAGAAACCAAGTGAATAAACTACTATCAAAACTGTATTATGAAATAACACTCTAAAACTGTAGATCATTTATATCAGTTTATGTATATTTTATACCATGTACCATAAGAAAGATTCAATTGATGAAGCAGAATTTTTAAAAAATTTTGAAATGCTTCCTGAATTATTAAATGAATACTACTTTTAAATTATATTCTTTCATAATTCATAAAAATTATAATTTATAATTTAACATTACTTACAGAATATAAGCTAATCCTTAATGTAACATTTCACTTCTACCTACTTTATAAATGGAAACTTAATATTTTTGAAAATTACATATTTCATAATTTTAAACTCACATTAAAAACTTTTTCTAAAATTTCTATTTTCATGATTTTTCTAACAATACATTCATATTTACAATTAATCACTAAAAATCAACCCTAACTAGGTTCAGTCAAGTTCTCATGAGGTTCAGGCACTGCAAAGCCAGCATGGGGATAGCATGACTGTGTCTCACTCCCCCTAAATAGCTCCCATGGATAAGTCACAACTAAAAAAAAAAAAAAGACAAATGATCTTCATGAAACACAAATTCTAGTTTGTATTTAATGAAAACTCAGAGCCACATATTGGTGAAAAACTCGAATACCAGAGAGAGAACAGACTGCAGTCAAATCTCACCCATCCAACTTCTCAGGATAAAAACTATCTTCCAGATTCCTCAGCCTGGCTCCTTCTCGCTTCTACAGACTACCACACCCTCTGCCTATGCCTCCTTAAATATCTTCTTCTCCCAGTTGTTTCACTTCTAGGTTCAATTCTGCATCACAATTCTAGAGTTAAGTTGTTCAACATACCTGCAAGTTTCTCTTGTTTCAGCAATTTCTCTTTGCTCATCTTTGCTATTTAACACAGCACCAATGCTATCTGCACTTTCAGCTCCCAACTAGGAAGCAAAAACCCAAAGTTAACACACAATGCACTGCAAAATGTGCTAAATTTAATATATCAAATATTTTATAAAAGCAACACCTCCCATAACAGACTATCAATAGGCTTGCAAGATAAAATGTAAGTGAACTGGAAGATCATTTTGGTTAAGAATGACTTTGTCGGGGCTGGAGAGATGGCTCAGCGGTTAAGAGCACCCTCTGCTTTTCCAGAGGACCCGGGTTCGATTCCCAGCACCCACGTGGCAGCTAACAACTGTCTGTAGTTCCAGTTCCAGGCAAACACCAAGGCAAATAAATAAATAAAGTAAAAAAAAAAAAAAAAGAATGACTTTGTCAGATGTAAAATATTTTATGCATTTGCTTATATTTCAAATTAGGATGACTATGTTTAGCCAATTTTTAATAAAACACAATTTTGCAGTGGTAGCAATAACTAATAAAGGCAAAGCACTTCTTATGGACAGCTTCATAAACTATATACTATCCCACGCTCAAACAAAAACTAATTCAATTTTATTAAAGCAAAGTTTTTAATAAAGTTTACTAGTAGCTTAAAACTGGTAATGTCGCCGCCGGGCCACTTGTCCTTGTATGAACTACTTTTCTTCAATCACGAAATCTATCCCTACCACTAAAGGATGCCCATAATGAAGGTTCCGCAAAGCTCAAGAGTGGCACTGATTGGTCTTCTACATAAGGACTCCAACAGGCACTGCACTTGCCTCGCTAAGAACATGGGAGACTAGGGAATAAATGTCTTAGGACAAAGACCTAGACGCTGGCATAAGAGTTCACAGAAAGGGAAGGGGGGACGGTCGCGCACGCGCACTGGACTTCCCTTCCACCCGGCCGCACACCTGCTGAGCTAGGAGCTGCCGCCGTAACTTCTGCCGCTCCCGGATTTCCTGCAAGCGGCTGTCCATGCCCCAGCTCCAGCTTCTCACCGCCCCCAGGTGCTCGCTAACACACAAACCGTTCTCCCAAACCAGGAAATACAGAGTCTCGCAGAGCTCCCGACCGGGAGACTTTCACATCCCCCAGTAGACACTTCCGGCGCACGCAAACTAGCTAAACCCAACCAGGAAGTCTCGCCTCCAGGACGCAGGTAATATGATGTCACAGGAAGAGGCCCAGTGAGAATGAGATGGTCGGGGGTGGGGGAGTCGCTTTCTGCCTGAGTTCTCAGTTCTTAACTCTTTGTTAGAAGGTCAGGATTTTACTGATCATAAAGAAAGCACTCATCCCCGTTGCCTTAACCAACTTCCAACCTGCCAGACCTGGCTTTTTAGATTTCGAGGTATGCCTATGGGTTCTTTTTCCTGCAACACAAACCGGCTTGCGAACGATGTCTGTTCTCACTAGCTGAGTGACCTTGGCAAGTTAGCGATCTTTTGACCGGACAGCAGTAGGAGGACCCGCTTGGACGCCCTTACTTACTTAGGGGAGGATTTACTTGGAAGAGCCTTACTTACTTTGGAGAGGACGCCCTCTCCCTAGTGGCTGACTTGAGAGGCTGAAGCAGGAGGATTGGGGAGTTTGGGGCCAGCGTCTGGCTACATAGTGGAATAAATAAACAAATAAATAAACAAAATAATATATATGTATATATATATGTGTGTTGTATATTTAATAACATCTGTCTGGAATATCAGAGATCAGAATCACTCACAATCAAGCCATGAAGGTCAGAGAGTAGTGGCCCACACCTTTAATCCCATCCTTCAGAAGGCAGAGAGCTTTCAGGATTTCTTTGAGTTCAAGACTTAAAAACCAAACAGTAACAGCTCACACTTTTAATCTTAACTCTAGGATTATAATGCAAAGTTGAACCAGGAAGTGAAGCAGCTGGGCAAGGAAGATATTTAGGAGAAGGCAGAGATTCATTCTTTCTGTAGAAGTGAATTGTCAGGCTGAAGACCCCTGAAGATAGCATTGTTCTGTTTGGCTAGCAGGAAAGACCCTTGAAGACAGCCTGAGAAGTTGGCTGGGTGAGAATTGACTGTGGTCTGTTTTCTCTTTCTGATATTCCAACTTTTCCCCAATATCTGGAACAGTACTTTATCAATGAATCATTGCAAAAGTGGGCTCATCATAAGACTGTGGGTTTGGAGAGACGCTCTTCCTTCCCTTCGTTGCTTTTTCTTTCTATTCTCTCTCTGTCCTGATTTCTGCTAACAATAATGCAGCAATACCCACCCTCTCCTATCCTTTGGTCTAGTATTTCCCAGATTCAAGAATCATGAGCCAATAAGTTTATATTTATTATAAATGACAGTCTGTGGCAGTAGTTTAGAGCTGCTCAAATAGAGGACTCAGTATCTGTGTGCACTACAAAATACCAGCTAAAAACTTAGCAAGATAGTAAAATCCTTGAAGTTGCAGATGTAACTTACATATAGAAGTCAAGAATCTGTTCAACTTCCGTAAGAAATAAAATAATGTATAAACAAGCTATTTCTTGGGGCTTATTCTGATGTTTGATTAACATGTGGTTCTGTGATACTGCACAGCCCTATTAAAGGCCAGATTATTCAACACTGTCTTTTGCTTTTGTGACTCAGTTCTTACTTAAAAAGTTGAATATTGTCTCCTATCCAAACCTAAGTTGGAAATGGCAAAAGCAGTTAGAAAAGCAGTGTGAGGTCTGCGGTGAAGCAATAATGAAACCTCATTCAAAGGGATTTCACAATTTCAAGTCCTTCTTGTTTTCAGGGATCTGTCTTAGATTTTAAATACTTGTATAATTCTTGGGCCTGAGAAGAAAATAAAAGTTGTCTTTAATTTACAAAGGACTACCGAGCTTTGGTCTAGATAAAACAGTTGTCTAGACATTTGCATCAGGTGAATACTGTGGGGTTTGCTGTTGTTGTTAGTGTTGCTTTGTTTTCAATATGTATTAGGCCTGAAGAGATAGTTCTGGTTCAGAATACTGGCTGCTCTTCCAGAGGACCTAGGTTTGATTTCTATCATCCATATGGAAGCTCAGAACCATCTGTAACTCCAGTTCCAGGGGATCCAATGTCCTCTTCTGAACTTTATGGCTACTAAACATGCATTTGGTGCACATATATATGCAAAAAAAATACCCATGCACATAAAATTATATGTATATATGTATACACACACATATTCATTCTATCTAACAGTTGTGGTTTGAATGTGAAATGTCCCCCAAATACTTGGCTTGAACAAAGATATAACAGATAGCATTTCTTTGGGCTTGGGTGTCAATGGGATCTTTGGGAGGTTGGGGTTAGCTGGAATAAGTGGGTTGCTGGGAAATGGGCCTGATAGATAATAGTGGGGTCTTGCTTTCCCCCTGAGCACTCTCCTTTTTGGTTGTTGCATATAACAAGCAGCTATTGCATATTCCTGCTCCCCAACCATGCCCCAAACCTAAACTGACCCCACCTTGAAGACTCTCATTTTCTCAGATTGTGAACTAAAATAAATCTTTACGTTGTTCCTTGTCAAGTATTTGGTTACAACAATGGTAAACGTTACTAATGAAGTAAGTTCCTTCTGAGAGAGTGTGGTCGTTGCTGTGGTACACTTGAACACAATCCATAGTAGTGCACTTGGGAGCCAGGTGGATCTGTGAGTTTGAAGCCAGCCTGGTCTACATAGCAAGCTTTAGTGTAGCATACATTCTAGTTTGTATTTAGTGAAAACTCAGAGCCAGATATGGCAGGGGGAGCTGGAATATCAGAAAGAGGATACAGACCACAGTCAAACCTCACCCAGCAAACATCTCAAGGTAAGAGCTATCTTCCAGCTTCCTCAGCCTAGCTCCTTGTTACTTCCACTGAATAATCTGTCTTCCTACGCCTGCCTTAAATACCTTCTTTGCCCAATTGTAAAGGTGTGAGCTAGCACTATTTGATAGTTAAGCCTTGAACTCACAGAAAGATCTCTGTCTCTGAAGTTATGGAATTAAAGTCACCACTCCTGACCAGGTATAGGTCACCACCCCTCCTGGCCTTTCCTGTGCTGGGATTAAAGACATGAATTACCACTCTCTGACCTTCCTGACTTGACTGGGTGGATCTGTTCTCCAATATTCCAGACTGCTTTTATTAAATATATATCACCACACTCCAGGACATCTAGAGCTATATAGTGAGACCCTGTCTTGAAAAAACCAAACCCAAATAACAGCAAACTGCCTTGTGAGAGGAATGCAGGAAAGTTTGGACATATGAGGCACAGTAGCCCCAGACTGCTATAAGCACGGCTTAATGAGTAACTATGGTGACTGTAGAAGAGCAGAATGGCAAAAAGGCAGACAGAAAAAGCCATCCATTAGGTTTCAAAGGGAGACAGAGACTCTCCCAAGGGTTGTATTATGCAATTCTCCCACATCAATTATTAATGAAGAAAATTCCCCACAGACTTACCTATGGGTCAATCTAAAGGAAGTAGTTTCTCAATTGAAGTTCCCTGTCTCAGATGAGCCAGCCTAGTAGCAAACTGTATCTCTCTCTCTCTCTCTATATATATATATATATATATATATATATATATATATATATATATGTGTGTGTGTGTGTGTGTGTATACATATATATGTGTATATATATATATATATGTGTGTGTGTGTGTGTGTGTAAATGCAGGACATACCCCTTCATCTCAGTCCCTGTCAGAAGTCCCTCCATGTTCTTGGCATCTCCAATATTCTTGGGATTTCCATTCTAAGTTAAACTTTATTTTCACAGGTTTCTTAGGACCTCCCTCCAGGAAGTATGGCCCTGACACACATTGTCTAATTGCATGGCTCTGGGGTGTACAGAACCATGGAACTCCTATATTCTGCATGCCTACAAAACCAGCACAATAGGGTCAACAATGTCAAGTTCTGCCATCAGTTTAGATGTAGTGCAGTCCTGCTTCATGATGGACTCTGCTTTCAGTCTTCCATGCATCCTGCTCTGACTTCCCTTCATGACAGACTATTAGGTTGTGTAAAGTAAAGAAACTCTTTCCTATCCAAGTTGTTTTTGGTTGTTGTCTTTATCAGAGGGATAGAAACCAAACTAAGATAGGCAGGAGTATTCAAGACATGTTGGAGTCCACATGATGCCACCATGAGTTTCAGGTGATGGATATGGACACAGGATTTGCCCCGTGGGGTTTAGGTTATACTTCAGTTCAGTCTTTGAGTTTTTTCATTATTCTCTTTTGGAATGGGAATATTTATTCTGTTGCTGCATATTGGATCTGTATAAGTTGTTTTTGTTTAACAGGGGTTCATAGTTAAGAGATTGGCTTGACTCTCAGAAAAGACATTGAGATTTTGAACAGAGTTTTCTTGTAACGGGAGCTTTTAAAGTTGGACTGCATGAATTTTGCATCTGTGATAGCCATGAACCCACAGGGTCTGGAACAAATTTCTACAATTCGAGTGTTAAATGGCCATAATGGCTCATGTGTTTGAACACTTGACCACCAGCTAATGCCATCATTTGAAGGAGATTCTTTCATCTTTAGGAGATTGGACCTTGCCTAAAGAAGTGAATTTCTAAAGAAATCAGCAGCTACACATCTCTGCCACCATGAACCAAGCTGAACCAGGTTCTGTGTCTTCCTTACCAGGGCATATTTCCCCCCTCAGACCATGAACCAAAATATTTTTGGGGCACAGTGATGAGAAAAGTGATACACAAACCACTATAAATATGGATGAAACATGTAATTCTATTTTATAATGTTTTAAGTTATTTTTATTTTTTGTGCACTGATGTTTTGCCTGCAGACATGTCTGTGTGAGGATGCTGGATCTCCTGAAACTGGAGTTACAGACAGTTGTGAACTGCCATGTGGGTACTGGAAATTGTATCCAGGTCCTCTGGAAGAGCAGATCTTAACCACTGATCCATCTCTCCAGCCCTGGAATATGTAATTCTAAACAGTATATACCTTATTATAACCAGCACAAATACTGGTTTACTCCTAAAGAGTTTAGTTTCGGATGAATAAGAAAGGCAATCTTGAAAGATAGTGACATCAGCCTTTGGCTCACATGCTAAGTCTGTTTCTGATTATGGAAAAATTGTCTAAAAGCAATCATAGATCTCTGCATTGCAGGATCCCTCTGTTCATGGGCAATCAGAGCAGATGAGTCATGATTGATGCAGAGTTCCTACTAGTTGGCCAGCTATCAACTACTCAGAATTCCTTCTGATTGGAGTTAGTCTCACTTGATTCTTGCTCATCCATTCTTAGGGAAAATGTACAATAAATAAGCATGCTGATTCTAATGAGAATTAGAAGAGAAGAAGAACATGGCTGTTTGCCACAGGAGCTTGCAAAAAGAAAAGTTGTATTTTTTCATTCTTGATCAGAACTGGCTTCCAACGTAAACATTTGGCTGAAATCCTCTGCAGTCAAGGCTGTCATACAACATGCCAAAACCCAGCTCATATCTCTAGTGCTTTATTTCTGGAAACTAGATATTGTATGATGAAGAAATGCTATTATACTTAAATGTTGTCTAGACTGAAGTTGCTGGAAATTTATAGTCACACTAGCAAAAAAGGTCACACGTGTGAACATGTACACACATGTTGCTGATGGGTAAATCAGAAAGAGGTTTAAATGTATAGGAAATACCTTTGCACTTAGAATATTGTGCGTAAAGGACTTACAGTGTTCTTTGCTTATCAAATCAAAGCAATGCTTTTCTGCTTCCCTTTGTACAGAACTTCTTCTGTCCTGTTCCTGGACAAAAACTTAAGTGGCCTTTCTCCAGCTTTACAATTTTGGTTATATTTTAAATATATGTGCAAATGTGTGTGTACTTGTGAGGATATGTGGAGGCCAGAGATTGATACTGAGTGTCTTCCTCAACCACTGTTTGTCTTAGCTTTTGAAATGGGTCTTTCATAGAACCTAGTGCTCTCCATTTTGCTAGACTGGTTAGCAAGCCCTGAGGAGCTGCCCGCCCTAGACTATCCTTTTTCCACTCCTCTGAACACTGATGTCATAGATGCACAGTGCCATACCTTGCTTGGGTTTTTTGTTTGTTTGTTTGTTTTCCTATGGGTTCTAGGAATCCAAAATCAGGCCCTAATTTTTCCATGGAAGTTATCTAACCAACTGATCCATCTGCATTTAGGGTTATTCATATAATTAAGAAGCAGTCACGTGGTTATTTAATCCTTAGCTTCTATTTGAAGATCCAAACATGAGGTTTTATTCTTCTGCTGCTGCAAAAGATGGCTTCTTTTCCATTCATCCCAATCTCCAGACTGGTCATTGCTGTGATGTGAGAAGTACAAGAGGTTAATCCTGAAGGTCACAAGTATGATTCAGCCTTCCTTGTACAGATAACCCATTCTGTTCAGTCAGGCTACCTAGGCCTGGACCCATTCTGTCCAATAGGCTTGATGACCACATGGGCCTGGAGCCAGTCTGTCCAATCAGGCTTAAGGCCCACCTAGGCCTGGGGTATGTGCAGAAGGTTTAAAGGAAGCAGTTCGTTTTGGTTTGATTACAAAATTGCTATATTCTAAAGAACTGAAGGCTTGGTCCCTAATTCTTGATGTTATTTTGGAAGATGGAAATGTTCTGAGGTAGGCCTAGCTGAAATTAGGTCACTGTGGACAAGCCTTTGAAGCTTGTGGCTTGTCCCTGGACCCTTGCTCTCTCTCAGTCATCAGGCCACCATCATTTGCACCACTATGGGTATGTTAAGCTCTGAAAACTCAATAGCTTTTCTAGGCCAGACAAGTTCTAAGCTCCTTTTATAGTCTTCCCCAGATAACATGGTCATGTCTTTCACAATAATACCCATAATCCTGGTACCAACTCCTGGCTTAGTTTGTTTTTTCTTGCCGTAGTAATGATCATGATCAAAAGCAAATGGGGTAAAGAACATGACCAAAAGGGAAGGAAGGATTTATTTCACCGTGAAGGTTTCAGTCCACCATCAAGAGAAGTCAGGGCATGAACTCCAGGCAGGAACTGAAGCAGGGGCCATGGAGGGACATTGTTTACTGACTTGCTATTCCTGGCTACTACTTGATTGCTTATCCCAGGACCTCTTTCCCAGGGATGGCACCAATCACAATAGACTAGGCCCTTCCACATCAATCACTAAACAAGAAACTGTACAATAGGCTTGCCCACAGGCCAAGCTGATGGAAACATTTTCTCAATTGTGGTTTCCTCTTTCAAAATGATGCTAGCTTGTACCAAGTTGACAAAAACTAATCAGCAAAAGCATCATATAGTTTAACAATTTAACCACTTCAAATTTGTTTCCAGATTTTAATTTTCTTAATAAATTTACTCTAAATATGAATGTACAAGATTTTTGTTAGAACCTGAGTCTTTACTTCATTAGTCTATATGTGTACTATGTAAGTGTCTAGTTGATTGCTGGTCTCTAAACAAACTAACAGGATGTTTTCCAGAGCATCCATTCCATTTTATATTCTCACCCTCAGTGTGTGCATAATCTAGTCCTCCAGGCCCTTGCTAGCATCTGGTGTTCTATTTTTATCCTATGTCTCTTGACATATTTAAAGTGGTAATTCATTTGCCTCTAATTAGCATTTCCCTAATGCTCAGCAATGTTGAACATAATTGTATAAGTTGATTGACCATCTGTGTATATCTTTCTGGCTAGATATCTTTTTAAAATTATATTTATTTATTTCATTTTAAGTGTGTGAGTGTTTTGCCTGCATGCATATACACCATGTGGTCTTAATTGATACCCACGGAGGTAAGAGGAGGGATCAGATAACCTGGAGCTGGATCTGCCGATGGTTGTGAAATGTGGAGTTATCAGGTGCCTGCTGGAAACTGAATCCATGTCTTCTGCAACAAATGCTCTTAAGCCATCTCCTCATCCTCCCCAAATGGTTTTTTATCTCTTGGCTATGTTCTAGCTAAATTCTTTAGAAACTTTTACTGCTCATTTTAAATATTTTTTTTTTAAATTAGGGTTAGGTTTATTTGTAAGTCAGAAGCCCAATTTCCTTTGGTTTAAATACTTTAAAGTTTATTATCCCAATGTAATAGAAACCTAGGAATAGACACCTTCTGGTCATGTGTGGAGAGAATTCTGTCTTCTTTACTGGGTGGTATTTCTGTTATTAGAATTGTCTCTTGCCCCAGGTGGTTTTCAGAGTTCTCCTTATTCTATTTGTATTCCAGGAAGGGAGCATGTGGCAAAAGTGGCTTCCTCTACAGGCCTATTTAGGAATCTTCTGTGGCCTGTCATACATCTGTAGGGTAAAGAAGAGATAGAAAAGTATAGCCACTGAAATTATTATATACTTATTATAAAATAATTTAAAGAACTCAAAGATGTGAATAGAGAAGATTTAAAATTCTCCCTAATTACTTCTTCCAGAAGAAATCATTGTTAATAGTTCAGAATATTTTCTGCTATGATTTTAGGAATTCATTGAAGTTTAATTTAAATATTTCTATTTTTGAATACACAGGTCCGCAATTAGTAAGTGTATTCTTTTGCACAGCCATCACCATGATTCAGGTTTATAACACTTCCATTCCCAGTTCTGAGGTTTTTGTGCGGATTCCAGCACTCACCCTCATGTGGATGCATGGTTTCCACTTTTCTCCCTAGCTTGTTATTGTGACCTCTTAACACAGTCTTTCTCAGAAGGAAAATTTTAACATGGAAGAAGGGCATATTTTACTTTTGAAATCATACCCTTGGTATAAAATAACAGTTAACATTTACATGTGGAAATCAACACATCCTTTTCCCTCATCTCCCATGTCTAATTCCCTGGTCATGATAGCACCACCTCCAAAACTTCTCCCCCAATTCTTCCCTTCCTTCTTACACCTATTACAAAGATTCAAAACTCCTTTCTTATGTCACGTGACCTCTTAACCTGCATCCAAAAATTTCCCACCACACTTTGAATAAAATTCAGTTTTTACCACACTATGTAAGAATCTGTCATATTTGGTTTATCTGTGTCTAATAGCACCTTGGATGCTCTGACCTCTGACCTTCCTCCTTCTCATTCTGGTGCACCAAACTAAGCACACACTCATTTCTCTTCATGCCCCAACTACACAAGCCTTCTCTTGAGGTCCCTTTGTGTGATGATCTCTCCTCTAAAGGCTGCACAGCTAACTTCTCTTACTTGGGACTCGACTCGTCCAAGCTGATGATCCCAAGATGCTTCACTGATCACCCTACTGAAAGCCTACTTTACTCTCCTCGTCTTGCACCTCTCAGCATTACTACAGTGTTATTTACTCCATCTCCTACCCTGGAAGGGGTCTGTCAAGGCAGTGCCCTTGCCTGCCATTTACACTGTTGCATCTCAAGCACCCAGTACTTTGGAACCACTAAATTTTTATTAAATATTGATCATTTCTATTTTTAGTCAACAAATAAATTTCTTTTTAAGTCCTCATCTTCATTTACAATAATGCTAATTAATTCAAATAACAAAGAACTTATTTTTATTTTTTACAAATTTAATTCTTATTTGAATCACATCATTTATTCATGTTGCCTAAAGTCACAAATATAATAATATAGGATAAATTACATCACAGCCATATCTTTATTCTAACTGCAGAATCAGTAATGGGAAAGGTATGTATCATTATTGTGTTTTGCTTCAAAAATCATGTAAATTTGTATCTTTCACTTAACCAATAGTTCTCTGGTGTGTTTAAGCAAGTCTAGACATATTTTCACATTTTTGTGTCTTGTTCTGTTAAAAGAATACAATATGAACTTACCTCACCAGGATGCAATGCAAAATTGATTCTATTTATTGCAAGTATTGCAAGATTTTTGTGTCTACATTAGTGTGGAGCTCCACAATTATCATATGATGACATCAAAGGCCTTGAGTTGCAGAGGATGTTACACTTAGGAATACTTGAGATATTACATTGCATATGACATTAATTTTGCCATTAAGTTACAGTTAAATTCAAAGATAAATTTAAGAATTTAACTGACCAGAAAAATTGTCCCAAGTCATTTAAGCCTTTTAGAATATGACTTTTGGATATCTCAAATAGTCTCAAAACTTCAGAAAAATCAATGAAGTATATGTTGTTTTTTTTTTTTAATTTATACTGTTTGGCCCATATCTTAAGCACATTACTAGCTAGCTCTTTCATCTTAATTCAACCCATTTCCATTAATCTGTCTGCCACGTGGCTTGGCCCGAGGCTCACCTGTGTTCCTTACATGATTCTGCTTCGGGGGTTGGATGGAGACTGACTAACTCCACCCTTCTCCTACCTGCCTGTCCTCTGATTCTCCACCCACTTCTACGGTGCTCTACATAGGCCAAACCAGTTAGTTTATTTACATCATACAGAGAACATTTCCACCACAGAGAACATGCACAATGCACTGGCAGAATGATCAAGCTGACTGACTAGCAAAAGAGCCAGAGTGCAGCACCAGGAAAGGCCTCATCTGAGTCATCTCAGCAAATGCATCAAGATGTAACCTTTTAAAATAAAGACCCTTGAAAGCTGAAGAGATGGTTCAGAGGTTGAGAACATACAGTGATTTGAAAGGACCCAAGTTTGGGTCCCTGCACTCATGTCGGGTGGCTCACAACTGCCTGTGGCTCCTGCTCCAGGAGATCCGGTGCCTCCAGCCTTCCTGGGCAACTGTACTCATATTCACTTACTCCTACACAAATGTACACAGACACATAATTAAAAATAAAATAATAATCTTTAAAAAACAAAATAAAGAGCCTCAGGATTAAGTGGATGGTGTTGTTTTGAGATAATCAAATGATGCAACTGAGATAAAGAAAAAGCACCAGTTTGAAGGCTCTTTCTTTAAATTCAGACGGACAATTAGGAATCCTTCCAATCCCTTGTAAGCATGAAATCCAGGTCTGACATGTCACAGGCTCATTTTCTTATGATAAATTTCAGTGGCCAATAAAGATCCACACCCAGGGAAGAGCAAGCCACAGACAGCTGTCCTATGAAGATGTTGTTTATTCAGCTCTTCATCTATCCACCTGGGCACTTCTTCAGCATTTAACTAACTCTTTGCTGGTTGAAGGTGCTGGGACTGTCTCTCCACACATAAACTGATCTTTGTCATAAATCACTTTTATAATTAGAGAGCAGCTAGGACACGTTGCCACATCTTCTCCATTCTCCAAATCCTCCTTGGTGATGGAGAAGTTATCCCCACAAGGGCAGGGGTAGAAATATGTCTCCGAGTCCTCGTCATATTGAAAGTCTTTGATCTCCACCTCGTCGTGAAATACCACCATGGTCACCGTGTGGACAACGCATCAGTTTGCCTAACTCGGCCGGTGCAGGGAAGGTCTAGGCTTCCAGGCCCTGCTGGGAGCAGGGAGCCGAAGTATATGTTATCAATGTATACATACATAGAGTTTGCGTGTGATGCCTAAATAGGGAACTGGGGGTGTTGCATAAACAGAACATTGTAGACACATTTCTCACTTAAAACAAAATGCTTTCTGTTATTATTGGGATGTGTTGACTTAAGATCCCATGAAAGCTAACATAACAATACAACTAGAAAAGAGATTGCTGATTCTGAAAGGACACTATCCATTTTTCTGAAAGATATTGGAATTTGTATTGTACATTTAGTTTAAGATACAGACCAGTTATGGTGGCACAGACCTATAATCCTAGCACTTGGGAGGCCCAGGCAGGCAGATCACTGTGAGGTTGGGACCATCCTAGTCTACAAAGTGAGTTACAAGCCAGCCTGATGTACATGGAGACAACCCATCTCAAACAAGACAAACAAAACCAAACAAAAATGTTCATATATAGTTTTCAAAAGGATTTGAAATGTCAAAGGACTCATCTGGCTATTGCAGTAGCAGTTAGATTCTGTCTGTTAGGATTCACTAGGATGAAAAGTTGATTTTACTATATAAAATTGTTTATATTTGTACATAGACTTTAAAATCTTGGGATTATCAAAATAACCAGCTAAGTGTGCTTGTACTTTTACTCCCCCCCACACTTTTCTTTTCTTTTAAGACGGAGTCTCATATATCTCAATCTAGCCTCATTACTTAGCCAAAGATGACATTGAATTTGGATCCCTCTGCCTCTTTCTACCAAATGCTAGGATTGCATGCTTATATCACTAAACCAGGTTTATATGGCATCAGAAATCAATTTAAAAAAAAAAGAAGAAGAAGAAGATTCTTCCTTGTGATTCTTATTCAAAGAGAAAGAAATTATGCACTGATTCTCAAGCACGGTTGAAAGATCCATTATTGTCAATGACTGAGGGCAGTGAAGAGCTGTTCATGTTTAGGTAGACTACATCAAACTGCTTGCAATGTGAGAAATTAAAATCACAAGGGTCCTCTATAAGAGCAGTCAGAGCTCTTAACAGTTGAGCCATCTCTCCAGTACCCTCATTCTCATTTTAAGAGTAACTAACTCAAGGCTCTATTAAATGATCTCTCTTCTTCACCCCCCCTTTTGATGTTCTCAATGATTTATTTAAAGTACTTTGGCATATTAAATAATGCCTTAAATCTCAGCACTTGGAGGCAGAGGCAGGCAGATCTCTGAGTTCGAAGTCACGAAGAAATCCTGCCTTGAAAAAACCGAAACTAAAACCTTCAAATAAAAAAAAATGAGCTTGCATCTGGTAGAACATAAAATATAATTGAACAAAGAATAAAAATAGACAAATCACGGAAGTCCTAAATAATCAGTATATAGGTGAAGAGATGTACTGCTTCATCTATAGTCAGAGAATTTCAAATTAAGTCAACAAAGAAAATTAGTTAATAGCAAGTATTGGTTAATATGAAGAGAAATTGAAACTTTTGCACTGGTGAGAATATCAATTCATAATATTTAATGAAATTAATTTCAATTTATGCTGTCAACAAAAGAATACATCCTAAGAAATGTATCTTTAGGAAGTTTTTTTTTTTTTTTTGGTCATAAAATGTACTTGAGAAGACTTAGACAGTTGAAGTCTGTTCTCAACCTTACTAATGCTAAGACCCATTAATATAGTCCCTCATGGTGTGGTAATAGCAATCATAAAAACACTGAGTGGCATTCTCTACTCTTTCTGCTTCCTGTTCTGATGAAAGGTGAAAAGTAGCTTTCCAATGATGCAGAAAGAAGCTAGTCCACCCCTGTGCTTTCCCTCCCATGCTGGTTCACAACCATCCATATCTACAGTGCCAGAGGATGCAATGCCCTCTTCTGATCTCCTTTGGCACCAAATACCCACACAGCAAACAGGTATACATGTAGCCAAAACACCCCCCACATAAAGTAAAATTAATAAATCTAGTAAAAATGTAAAACGTAATGTACATGCACCCTAGAGAAAACAACATATCTCAAAGCTTAGGGAAATACTGTAAATATATTAAAATTACCATCTCAGATGAAAAGGACAAGGCAAATGAGGTCAAAAGGACTGGGAAGAACAAATACTGAAATATAATAAAGGAGGGCAGAGGGGCTGAGGATGGAGTCTGGAGTCTGTGTACCTGAGAACCATGTTATTATGGATAATGTATGTGTATCCTAATTTTCAGGAGGAATGCTTAAGTAATGTTCCCAGAAAAAGCATGCACAGATTTTAAAACAAGATTCTGGCAAGATTTAAATGGCCTTATGTAGAGGGCATATAGATAGCCAATTGATACAAATTTTTATATTCTTCCACCAACACATTTGAAATTAAGTAGCATGATGCAATCAGTCTAGGAAAATGGTTTTTAAAATTAAAATATAGTTATTTAATACTCAAAGAGAAAGCTCTGTAAATCTAGAAAATACAAAGATACTTTGTCAAAAAGTTGTCTTTGTTGGGATTCATGTAATTTGCCTGATAGTAATTTTAAAGTCACTAATTAATTTTGTTATTGGTAGATATGGTTTATCATATGGTATGTCTTAGGAATTATAAAAATCAATGTTCATCCTGATTAGCGGAATTGGGCAGGCATAGAAAAGTGACAGGAGATCAGGAAAATAATAATTTGGGCAATAGGAAATTAATACAATATTTCAGAGCAATGAACCACAAACTTCTCTGATAATCTTTTAACATTATAGTAACTGGGTAAGACCTGAGTAGGCATCAGTTTCATGGTCTGCATTTCACAAACTAGATTGAGCAAGACATCTTTGAGAGCTATTCATTCATAGGTGTAATCCCTATAAGTATAATATTCTGTCCCATCAGCCAGCTCCCAAATAACAACACAGAGACTTGTTATTAATTATAAATGTTCATCTGATAGTTCAGGCTTGTTACTAACTAGCTCCTGCAACTTAAATTAACCCATATTTCTTATGTACATTATACCAGGTGAGAGTATCTTTCTTCAGTTCAACATGTTCATCTTGCTTCTCCCCGTGTCTCCTAGCAACTCTGCCCGTCTTCATCCCTGTGCTCTCTTCCTGTATGAAAGTTCCATTTAACCTCTTCCTGCATAGCTGTTGGCCATTTAAGTCTTCGTTAGACCAGTGAGAGCAACACATCTTCACAGTGTGCAAAAAGATTGTTCTACAGCAAATCCTTTTATCTGAAAAACCTGAGAAACTCTGAAATAACGAAGCTAAACTTAATCCTTTATGTCTGAGTCTTTCTTTGTGGTTCTGGAAAAAACCTATAACATAAATTTTTCCAAATATGTTTAACTATGCATACTTTGTCTTCTTTCTAAAAGCATTTATTGATTACTATCAAATACAGCAATTTCTCCTGAGTGAACTTACTGTCCTAAAATATACTACTATGAAAACTACATACTATCTTTGAATCCTACATATTGTTTCTCTCTTTACATAGTATCCTATATAGTAATCTCTCTTTAAGATGTTTTAATGAAAGTGACACATTTTTTCATATTCTATCTTTACAAAAGACAGCATAATATTTTTATTAATTCTTAAAGAATTTTATATAATGTGTTGTAGAATTTTCTTGATCTTACCTGGCCAATGCTGAAGCCATTTAGTCCCAAATAATCACACAAAGGCTTAAATTAATTATAAACTGTTGGGCCTATGGCTAACTCTTACTCTTAAACTAACCCAAGATTTTTAACCATGTTTAGTCATGTGACTTGGTACTTTTGCTTCAGTGTAGCAGTCTCCTCTTATTTCCTCTCTATCTGAATGGTATCTGTTCTCTCCTCTTCTGCTTCCCAGAAGTCTCCTAGTCTTCTTACCCCACCTCTACTTCCTGTCTAGCTACTTGACCAATCAGCATTTTATTAAACCAATATGAATGACAAATATTTACAGGGTACAAAAGCATAGCCCCACAGCAATCTGTCTTGATCATATTCACATCTGAATCCTTTCCACAACTCCTCCCAAACATACCTCCCTCAAAATTAAGTTATAGTTTCCTCTTCCTCCTCCTCTTCCTTCTTCAATGAACTTCTTGATTCTCCAGCTCTTTTCATCGCCTCTTTCAAGATGTTTTGTGAGCCCTCAGTATTTTGTAAGTGTGTTAATTGAGTGTGGGCACCTCATGGTGAGTTGACCTCTGAATTTTGAGTAGTTGTGACTTTCTCTAATGTTCTCCATCTGCTGCACAAAGAAGTTTTTTTAAAGAGGGGTGAGAGCTGCACTTATCAGTGGATGCAAAAGTAAATTATTTAGACCACAGTTAGAAGTTCTACTGATTTAGGAAGTAGTGGAGTCTTGTCTAGGTTCCATGTCCTCACTAGCCATAAGTAGTTGGCCAAGTTTACAGTGCCAGGCATGAATTCTTTCCTATTAAGTCTAGCTAGGTGACTGACAGTTACCCTTTGAATATAAGTGCCACTGTTGTACCTTACAGAATACTTGCAATGCCAGTCATCGTTGGGGGTCATTGGCATTATAGCTAGATAGGACTGACTAGTGATTGATTTTCTTTCTTTTTTTTTTTAAAAAAACTTTATTTATTTACTTATTTGCCTTGGTGTTTGCCTGGAACTGGAACTACAGACAGTTGTTAGCTGCCATGTGGGTGCTGGGAATCGAACCCGAGTCCTCTGGAAGAACAGACAGTGCTCTTAACCGCTGAGCCATCTCTCCAGCCCCAGTGATTGATTTTCCATTGGCATCTTGCATGACATCTTATAAAACTATGAGAGCTAGAACCTTCATTAGGGAGGATCCCAGCTCTGATTTTTTTTTTTTTTTAACTTCAAATCCTGTGTCCAAAGTTTGTGGCACCTTTAACAGTAGGGTCTTTACTTCTTTCTATGAGGGAACTGCAATCACTTATATTGTTTTGGGGATCTCTTGGTCTTTCTGGACAACAACTTGAAGTTTTCCATGCCTAGCATAGGGGATTTTGCTAGTCTGTTTTGTTACCAATTGGTTGTAACTTCATTTATATATCATACGTAATTTAGGTGATCATAAAATAATACAGTTTCCTATGGTATTTCTAAACATCCTTGGTGTTACTTATACCCCTTCCTTCTGTCTCACTCTGTGCTGCTGTCCTTCCCCCTCCCCAGGTGAATCTCCTTCACCATCATGCTCCATGTTTTATAATTTGTCTCAATTTGTTATGATAGAAGCCAGTCTTTAACATAAAATTCTCAATGACTAAGTTTCAAGTTTTAGCATAAAGTTCTCAATGACTAAGTTTCAAGTTTTTTGACAATCAAATTTTTCTAGTAGCTAGTTTTGTATTATTGAAGGAAAACAAATGTTTGAGAAGAGTCATACGTATGATTTTTTATAACATTCTAAGATTACTTACGTGACATCTTTAATTTTTTTCTACTATGACTAATACAATGTTGAGAATTGGAAATACTAAATAATTTGCTTGCCAGACTCTGCATAGTTTATAGCAGTTGTTATTTGTCATTTTGATGATTTCTTTCTTTAGATGTCTTCTTTAGATATCAGTATGGTGGCCTGAATAGGAATGGTCCCCAAAGGCTCAAATATTTGGATGCTTGGTCATTAGAGAGTAACACTATTAGAAGGTGTGGGCTTGTTGGAGAAAGTATGACATTTGGTGTGGGCTTTGGAGTTTCGAATGCTCCAGCCAGGTCCAATGTCTCCTTCTTCCTGATCTGGATATAGAACTGTCAGCTACATCTCCAGCATCATGTCTGCCTTTGTGCTGCCATGCTTCCCACCATGATGATAATTGGTAAGCCTGTCCCAATCAAATGTTCTTCATTATAAAAGTTGATGTGGTCATGATGTCTGTTTACAGCAATAGAATATTTACTAAGACAGTCAGGTTTCCTAAAATTTCTGCCATCCATTTCATATTTTAAAACTTCATTATATACATTGATATTATATAAAATACATAATTTGAAAGAAACTTGCAGGAAATATTCAAATGTAACCAATTATCATGGGCTAGAGATACTTTTACTTTATGTGACTTTATCATTCTCCTGTCTTTTCCTGTGATAAAAATGGTAAAAATTTGTGAATGTATCAATATCCTGGAACCTTGATTTCATTGATATCAGAGCTTATGCTCAAAGCAAGACTGACTTCCACAACTTGGTCACAAATACAAACATCTGTGTAAAGGCCTGGAGAGCAGATTCCTCAGGGCACTGCTATAGAGGAGTAGAGCAGTGGAGAGTAAGATGAGATGACTTAGTTTATGAGCACAGGAAAAAGCCTCTGTAAATGGACAAAGATGTTCAATATAATTGAAGCAAGTAGGCTCTGTAATTCAGGATCAATGAATATTTTGTTAATATGTCATTCTCTGACTGGACTAGAATAGCCCTACAAAAGCCAAGTTAATTGTGGATGACGGTTATATTCTAGTGCAGGCTAAGCGACAAAGGTCAATTCCTGTCCTAGGACCACAGCTAACTTGATACAGAGACATGGTTAGGAGACTACGGTGACAGATCCTGGGAGACTGGGATTGCCTGTGTCTGCCTTGTTTTCTATCCCTAACATTTAGCATCCTACTGGT
>PVIH01005410.1:0-100744 GCA_004025045.1 Sigmodon hispidus
CATTTTGAGTTATGGCTTTTTTAGTTTTACTATTTTCTTTGACTGATATATCTATTTGAGCTACTGAGTCTTCCACTTCAGAGATTCTATCTTCCATCTCTTGAACTCTGTTTGTTATGCTTGTATCTGTGGTTCCAGCTTTTTTCTTCAGATTTTCTATTTCCATATTTGCCTCATTTTGTGCCTTTTTTATTGCTTCCATTTCAGCTTTTAGTTCTTGGCATGTTTCTTTCATAGATTTGTTCACCTCTTCCATTTTTTTGTTTGTATTTTCTTCTATTTCTGTAAGGCTATTTTTCATATCTTCTTTGAGAGCTTCAATGATCATCAATAAGGAATTTTTGGTGTTGCTTCCTTCTGTTTCCTCTTCATTGCTCAGTTCACGTCTTGTATTTGTAAGATCGCCACTTTCTTCTGGAGTTACCTTGTTGTTCTTTGTATTATTATGTAAGTTTTTGCACTGATGTTTGCCCATGGCTTCAGTGGTTCACGATTAGGTGGCTCCTGGTCAGTTGTGACACTCCGGCTTGTGTGCCTTCTATCACCTCTCTGGGCGATGTCTGAGTCTGTCCTTCAGGGACCCCAGTCTTTATCTGTTTGCTCAGTTGGAGATAGAGGTGGCTAGCCATGCAAATTCCCTCAGCAGCAGTTGGGGGTATGGTGACAGGCAGATTTTATCTGTGCCTGGTACAGAGTGTGCTGGGACTCGCTCTGCAGACAGCACCTCATCCCAGAAGCGGAACCGGTACTGATGGGAGCTCAACTCTCCCTCCCTGGCTGGGATATAGGTGCTTGGGCCTGGTGACCCCTCCTCACCTCTGGGTGGGGTCTGAGTCTGTCCTTCAGGGACCCCAGTTGTTATCTGTTCACTCAGTTGGAGGTGGAGGTGGGCAGCCGTGCAAATTCCCTCAGCAGCAGCTTGGGGGAACATGACAGGCAGACTTTATCTGAGTCTGCTACAGAGTGCGCTGGGACTTGCTCTTCAGCCAGCACCTGCTCCCAGAAGCGGAACTGGAACTAATCGGGGTCTGAATTTCAAAGCCTCAGTCCTTCTCTGATGAAGAAGTTTCCCCTGGAGGTGGGGCCTGGCCGTGCAATGTTCCCTCTATTAAGTGTGGCTGGAGGAGCCCCTCACAGCCAAACCCTAGCTCCTGTCTGCTAGGGAGCGCTGAGATAAGACTCTAGGGATTGACCCTCTTCATGGAGAGGGACTCTCCAGACAGGTCGTCTAAGTACCGGAATCTGCTAACCTCTGGACAGGGTCTGAATTTCAAAGGCCTCAGTACTTCTCTCGAATGAGCTCTTTCACTTACATATTTTGGAAGGGATTATAGAAAAATCAGTATTCATTATTCCTTAAATATGTGATATTTATGCTAGTAAACTCTGTCTCTGGTGACTTCTGGTTGCTCTGAGGAACTATTTATTACATTTCTTTAGTAGATATACTCCCAGTCCTATAGCCAGAAGTTTTCTGACCTGTCCAGGCTTCTTGTCCAGTCAAGCAGTTGCTTATAAAATAATTATTCATAGACTTATAGTAACTATAAACTGTTTGGCTTATGGCTTAGAATAATAATTAGCCAATTAACTCTTATAACTTAGCTCAACGTGCTTCTATTAATCTATTGTATTGCCACATATTCTGTTACTTTACCTGTGTTCCATTATATCTTGCTTTCTCGGTGCCAACTTGCAGCAGCTCTCTGACTCTACCCTTCCTCTTTATCCCTGCTTGGATTTCCTGCCTGCCCCTAAACTGCCTTGCCATCGGCCAAAACAGCTTCTTTATTAACAAATAGTAATAAAGCATAATCACAGCATATGGAAAGATATTCTATATCACAATCTAGACATTGCATTTCTTCAAATAATGCTATACCTTTTTATAGATAATACAACTTATGTCTAATAGAAACAAAGAATTATGCATTTCTTTCTTATGTCCCTTGTAACATTGCTATTACTAATGTCTCTTACACACACACACACACACACACACACACACACACACACACACACACCCTACTAATTTATACACATACAGTTATATACAGTGAAATAATTTCACTACTTTATTTTGGATAAATGGATAGCTGTGTATCCATTAAAAATTAAGAAGCAGGAGGATGTTCATTTTACTTTAGCTTACTCCTTCTGTGGTGTTCTTTTTCTACATGCAAATTTGAGGTTTTGACATATATCAGTTTTCTCTCTAAGAATCAATGTAATGACAAGCAGTTCTACTGGAAACATGTTCTCTAAGTTTCATTTGAGGGAGTCTGTATTTAATCTTTTATTTCTAAAGAATAATTTCATGTGGTATAAAATTCTAGATTGCTGTTTTCACTAACCTAAGATTTCCCCTAAACATTTAAACTATTTCACTCTACTGTTCTTACTTGCATGCCTTTTTAGGAGAAGTTGAAGCTAATTATTGTTTCTACTCCTTCAGAGGGGAGGTGATTTTTATTTTAAAATTTTTGAGGATTTGCTTTGATCCCTGATTTTATTAAGTATGAAGATGTTACAATGCTTCAGTGTTAATATTTTTTGTTTAATTTAGAGACATTTTAGTGGTTTTTATATGGACTTCATTTTGGTTTACATTTATCTTTCTTGGTTTTATTTGACTACGTATTTGTATTGGTATCTGATGTTAGTTTAGGGAGTTCCTCAGTCACTGCTGCTTTGAGCATTTCTTTTCTCCCTGACATTGCCATTGTGCTGCACCCTTCTAATCCTGTATTTTTTTCTCTGAGATATTATGACATTAGATTTTTTTCTTTAAAATTTTTTTCAAGCATGGAAAAAACAAGTTTGGAGTTTGGTTAATATGTGTCTGAGAGAAGTGAGTACAAAAATACTTTAATAGCATATTTTGGTAAGAGAAACATTAAAAATCTTCTACAATTAGCCATATATGAACTTTATTTTTTCTACCGACCTTCAAATACATTTTATAAGCATCATTAATTCAACATTAAGTTACCTCTTTCTACACACAACATCATAAGAAATGAGCACCACTGTCAGTAGTCATTGAAATCCATAATCAAAGACTGTCCAATCATCTATAATTGTACTGCTTGTGAATAACTGTCAAGAAAACTCACAAAAATATCCAAGACTAAGGATTTAAGGCAGAACACTGTTCTCTGTGGAAGTCAAAAAGTCATTGATGTACCTAGCTAATCCTACAATAACATTTCTCACCAATTTTTGATGTGGGAGATAATATTTTCCAAAGTTAATAATCCTTGGATTACTGAGGACTTTCACCCAATTCAGCCTGCAACCCCTGGACAATTTCTCCAAACAGGCTATAGGGAAAAACACATATCAAAGAGGAAGGAAACTATATTATGCTCAGATTGAGTATTGTTACTTGTCTTTGACACAATGCGTGCTTTTCAGTCTTGATATTTAGATATTGATATTTAGAAATATGAAAATGACTGCCTTGTTTTCCCTGATGAGAATATCACACCAGGGATTAAGTGCTCAAGGTCATTAGTGCCTACTACTTGACAATCCTGACCTAAAGCTTTTTAGGACTTTGAGTTTTGAGCAGGAATAATGTCTTAAGGAAATACATGTAGTTTCAGCTATACCTGAGATACATTTTGATGTAGCCAAGAGCTAGTCCCAGACATTGACTGATTCTTGAGGTCTACCCAGTTGGTCACCAATGTTTCTATCCTTTTCTTTGGCTGAGAGTTCTTAGGGGAGCAAATGGACCCAGTCCTCAAAATGTTTAACAAGCATTAATGTAAGTTCAATCTAAGATGTAGTCTTAGCATCTACAGAAAATACAGAGGTGTCTCAGAAAACAGCTCAAGAGCCAGATTTTTTTGCACTGGATTTACCATCCTGTGACCATGACAGAAACAAACTGTTTGATGAGGTCTGGGAAGATTCTGATGACATTTGACAAAGGTCTCTATTCCACCACAGTTCGAATGATCTCTTATAGTACTTGTGGCATTTCATCTTAATGATGCATCTCCTAATGCTTAAACAACAATTAGAATTATTACTTTGATGTGGACAAACCCATGTATGTATGTACTTTGTATGTATGTGTGTATGTTTGATGTATGTACATATGCATGTATAGAGTGTGTTCATGTGTGCTACATTAGAAAAAAAACAAGTCAACTACTAAGATGAAGAACTCTGATTTTTGTAACTTGGTGGGGAATTTGAGACACCACATTTGGACCTCAGGATAAGCATATAAACTATTTACTGGTCTTACTGAGTATGGCAGGGGCCAAGCATGCACATGTTTTTTTTTTTTTTCTAATGTCCAGAATCTTTGAAATTTTTTCCTTACATGGCAGATGAATTTGCATATGAGATTCTGTTGAGGATATTGAGACTAAGAGATGGCTGTGATTTATTGGTTGTGTCCATTAAATCTTAAAATGCATTTTTTAAGTGAAAAAGTCAGTGAGGATAAAATTGTAGCTACAAACGTAGGTAACAACAAAATTTTAATAGCGATTATAACAATAATCATCCAATTAGTTCAAAACCTGCTCTAAAGATCAACTTACTTCAGGAAATGCATGTTTACCATCGAGCTAATCAATGTCAGTTCCTTGGTTTTTATAAAAGTCATTTAATTAACAGTGGGTTTACTCCAGTAAAAACACAGAGACTGTAAACCAGTCAAGAAGAGTCTTACTGGAGCTAAATATGCTTCTGCAAATGACACAAACCTCTTAGACCCATAGATTCCCAGAATTCCATGTTATTACCTCTCAAATATAACATCAAGGTTCTGTTCTACAGAGAATATATTTAGCCACTTAATTCTGTTATTATGGTGAGTGATGAATTCAGGATTTTTCTGGCTTCATATTTGTCTCATGATCATTTTTTATTATTTCCCTATTTTGTTGTGTTTTTGAATGTATATCATTGTATCACAGTTTCAGTGTCTGCTGTAGGCATTGTATACACAACTTATTGAAGTCTACTGGTGCTGACGTTTAATCAGCAAAAGACAGAAACATTGTCTCTCATTAAATCCCTTCATCCTCTTCCAATAGCAGAAGTATTTTCTACTTACACCCAGAAACATATTGCATAGCATTAACAGGTTTTTCTTCAACTGTTGGGCGCATTTTAGTAAACTCCAGAAGAGAAGGACATTGTCCTGCAGCCACCCTGTTGTGTCTATTCTTCCTGCTGGCTTGTGTTTCCTTCTTGTAATTTGCTTTCTGTTAAGAACTTCCTTCAGCTATTCTTCTGAGGTAGATCTCCTAGGGACAAGCTCGTAATTTCCTCTCTCAACATTATCTTGATTTCTACTTTATTCTTCAATAATATTTTGTTAGATATAGGATTCTGGGTTGGCAATACTTCCAGAAACTGAAAATGTGTCCCTTTCTTACTGTCTGTGTTCCCACAAAACATCAGCTGTTGGTTTGATTGCCTTCCCTCTTGTTGATGATGCATTGTTTTTCTCTTGTGGTTTCCAAGATACTTTCTTTTTTTTTTCATTTTTACATGGGCTACTATATTTATATCACTCTATTTTTTATTTTATTATTATGAACAAAGAAGTCACACTTTCTATCCTTGTATATCCTTATTCAAGGTCCCTTCTCCCTCCCACCACATCAGGTCATTCTCTCTTCTCCACAACTCCCCATACCCTCCCTAGGCAGGCAGCAGGCAGGCAGTCCCAAGGTCCCATTGTCCCAATATTGCTTAGTTCAGCCTCCACTCCTGGCAGATCCAGTTTTCTCCCACAACCCCAAGATACTTTCTTTGTATTTAGCTTTCAAGAATTGGACTTTAGTATGTCTCAGTGTGGATCTCTCTAGATGTATACTATTTGGGGTTCATTTTGTTTCTTGTCCTCAGTTTGTATCTAGCTTGCCATATTTTATAAGCCCCACTTTCTTCTTCTCCTTTTTTTGAGATTTAATATAAGCTTTCATATCTTTAAGGCTCTCTTTTAGTTTTTTAAAAATTTATTTTCTATCTGAATTTTAAAGTCTATTCTTTCCCCCTTTTCCTTCATTATTTTAAACCATATATTGCACTTCTTACGTTATCTATTCTTTTTTGCTTCAATTTGTTTTTTTTTTTTTTTTTTTTTTTTTTTTTTTTTTTTTTTTTTTTTTTTTTTTTTTTTTTTTTTTTTTTTTTTTTTTTTTTTTTTTTTTTTTTTTTTTTTTTTTTTTTTTATTTTTTTTTTTTTTTTTTTTTTTAGAATCTCCAATTTCTCCTTTTAACATCTTTGGCTTTTACAGAGACATTCTTTTACTATAAGCATTTTCATAACTATCTGAAAAGTTTTGTGATGACTGAATTATAACCTTTATCAGGTTACTCTAACACATGTAGCATGTTGATATTGGCATGTTTATAGTTTTTTTTCTCATTTGGCTTAAGAACTTCCTAGTTATTGGTATAAATAGTTTTCAATTAAAACTTTGACATTTTGCTCTGGACCACAGCTAAGAGGTAAGCATCATCCTGTCACTCAGGCCTAGCAGAGACCTTACTACTCTCCAACCTTCAGCCCTGGGATACCCACACACATACCCAATCACACCTAGCATAGATGGAGTCCTATGAGAAAAACCCCAACCCAAGGAAACCAGAAACGTCCATATAACCTCAAATAATTGATAATCCCACAGAAGAAAAGTCCAAAGAAAGGAATTACACACAAGTTACCACTAAAAATAGCAGGAAATAACAATCAGTGGTCATTAATATCCCTTAATATCAATGGATTCAATTCACCTATAAAAAGACACACCCTAACATGATGAAAACAAAACAAAACAAAACCGAAGCCATCCTTCTGCTACATACAAGAAACAGACCTCAACTTCAAAGACAAACACAGGCACAGCATAAAGGGTTAGGGAAAGAGTCTGCAATCATATGGTCCTAACAAACAAGCTGGTGTAGCCATCCTAATATCTAACAAAACAGGTTTCAAACTAAAATCAATAAAAAGAGACCAAATCAGACATTATTTATTCATCTCAGGAAAAATCCACCAAGATGAAGTTTCAATCCTGAATATTTATGCCCCTAACAGAAGGGCACCTACATATATAAAAGAAACACTTCTAAAGCTTAAACCTCATATCAAACCTGACACACTAGTGGGAGACTTCAATACCCCACTTTCACCCTTGGATAGGTCAACCAGACAGAGAGTCAAAAGAGAAATAAGGGATCTAACAGAAATTATGACCCAAATGGACTTAATAGATATATACCAAACCTTCCACCAAAACACAAAGGAATATACATATTTCTCAGCACCCCATGGAACCTTCTCCAAAACTGACCACATATTCAGTCATCAAGCAACATCAATAGATACAAAAAATAGGAATAATTCCTTGTACCATATCAGATCACCATGGTCTAAAGTTAGAGTTTAACAACAACAACAAAAAAAATCACAGAACTCCTACCAACTCATGGAAACTAAACATCACTCAAGTGAACCACATCTGGATCAAGAAAGAAGTTAAGAAACAAATAAAAGACTTCCTAGAATTTAATAAAAATGAATCCACAACATACTCAAACTTATGGGACACAATGAAAACAGTCTTAAGAGGAAAATTCATAGCACTAGATGCCTATATGAAAAACCTAGAGAAATCCCACACTAGAGAACTAACAGCACAGCTGAAAGCCTTAGAACAATTAGAAGCAAACTCACCTAGAAGGAGTAGATGCCAGGAAATAATCAGACTTAGAGCTGAAATTAATACAATTGAAACAAAGAGAACAACACAAAGAATCAATGAATCAAAAAGTTGGTTCTTTGAGAAAGTCAACAAGATAGAAAAGCCCTTATCCAAACTAACCAAAAAGAAGATAGAGAGTATCCAAATCAACAAAATCAGAAATGAATAGGGGGACATAACAGATACCCAGGAAATTCAGAGTATTATTAAGTCATGCTTTGAACATCTATACTCCACAAAAATGGAAAACCTAGAAAAAATGGACAGCTTTCTGGACAGGTACCACTTACCAAAGTTAAATCAAGATCAGAGTAAAAACCTAAATAGACCTATAACCCCAAAGGAAATTGGAGCTGTTATTAAAACTCTCCCAAGTAAAAAAAAAGCCCAGGACCAGATGGTTTCAGTGCAGAATTCTACCAGGCATTCAAAAAAGAACTAATACCAATACTCCTCAAACTTTTTCATACAGTAGGACCTAAAGGAATATTGCCAAACTTTTTTTATGAGGCCACAATCACCCTGATACCCAAGCCACTCAAAGCCGCAACAAAGAAAGAGAATTACAGACTAATCTCCCTCATGAATATTGATGCAAAAATTTTCAACAAAATTCTGGCAAACTAAATACAACAACATATCAAAAAATCACCCACTATGATCAAGTAAGCTTCATCCTGGAAATGTAGGGATCGTTTAACATACAAAAAAACTGAATGTCATCCATCATATAAACAAATTGAAAGAAAAAAACTACATGATCATGTTATTATATGCAGAAAAAGCCTTTGACAAAATTGAACATTCCTTTATGATAAAAATCCTGAAGATATCAAGAATATAGGGAAAATACCTAAGTAAAATAAAGGCGCGATATACAGCAAGCCGACAGACAGCTAACATCAAACTAAATGGACAAAAACTCAAAGCAATCCCACTAAGATAAGGAACTAGGCTGTCCTCTCTCCCCTTATCTATTCAATATAGTTCTCTAAGCTCTAGCTAATTCAATAAGAGAACAAAAGATGATTAAGGGGATACAAATTGGAAAGGAAGAAGTCTCTATTTGCAGATGATATGATTGTTTACATAAATGACTCCAAAAGTTCTACCAGGGAACTACTGCAGCTCATAAACACCTTCAGCAAGGTACAAGATTAACAACAAAAAAATCAATAGCCCTCATATACATCAAAGATAAAAGGGCTGAGAAAGAAATAAGAGAAACATCCCTTTTTGCAATAGCTGCAAATAGCATTAAATATCTTGGCATAAGTCTAACCAAAGAAATAGCAGGCCTGTATGACAAAAAGTCTAAGTCACTGGAGAAAGAAATTAAAAAAGATATCAGAAAATGGAAAGATCTCCCATGTTCCTGGATAGGTAGGATCAACATAGTAAAAATGGCAATTTTACCAAAAGCAATCTACAGATTCAATGCAATAACCATCAAGTCCTAACATAATATTATATAGACTTTGACAGGATAATACTCAACTTCGTATGGAGTAACAGAAACCCAGGATTGCCCAAACAATCCTGCTCAATAAAAGAACTTCAGGAGGCATCACCATTCCTAACTTCAAGCTATACTATAGAGCTATAATAATAATAACAGCCTGGTACTGACATAAAAACAGACTTGTAGATCAATATTATCAAATTAAAGATCCTGACATTTACCCACACACCTGTGAACACCTGATTTCAACGAAGAGGCAAAAAATATCCAATGGAAAAAAGATAGTATCTTCAACAAGTGGTGTTGGCATAACTGGATGGTAGTATGTAGAAGAATGCAAATAGACCCAAACTTATCACCCTGCATAAAATTCAAATCCAAGTGGATCAAAGACCTCAACATAAACTCAGCTACACTAAACTCAATAGAAGAGAAAGTGGGAAATACCCTCCAATGCATTGGCACAGGTGACTACTTCCTAAATATAACACCAGTAGTAAAGACACTAAGAATAACAATTAATAAGTGGGACCTCCTGAAACTAAGAAGCTTCTGTAAGGCCAAGTACACAGTCTGTAAGACAAAACTACAGCCTACAGAATGGGAAAAGATTTTCACTACCCCTACAACTGACAGAGGACTGATTTCTAAAATATATAGAGAACTCAGGAAACTAGACCCCAAAGCTCTAATTAACTCAACTAATATATGGCGTTCAGTAAAAAGGGAATTCTTTATAGAAGAATTATGAATGGCTAAAAAGCACTTGAAAAAGTGCTCAACATCTTTAGCCATCAGAGACATGCAAATCAAAACAACTTTGAGATACCACCTTACACAGGTCAGATTGGCTAAGATTAAAAATACAGATAGCACCCTATGTTGCAGAGGATATGGATCGAGGGGAACACTCCTCTATTATGGGTGGGAGTGTAAACTTGTTCAGCCCCTCTGTAATGCAGTATAGTGGTTTCTCAGAAAACTGGGAATTAATCTCCCCAAGCATCCAGCAATACCACTATTGAGCATATACCCAAAGGATGCTCACTCACACTCCAAAGGTATAAGCTCAGCTATGTTCATAGCAGCATTGTTTGTAATAGCAAGAACCTGGAAACAACCTAGATGCCCCTCAATGAAAGAATGGATTAACAAACTGCGGTACATCTACACAATAGAGTACTACTCAGCAGTGAAAAAAAATCATAAAATTTCCTGGCAAATGAATAGATTTGGAGAATATCCTCCTCAGGAAGGTATCACAAGCCCACAAAGATAAACACGGGATGTACTCACTTATCAGTGGACTTTAGACAAAAAGCAAAGAAGCTGAAAACCACAACCCTTGAAAAGCTTGGTATCTGGAGGAATTTAAGAGAGACATCCAGGGATTCCCCTAGTAAGAGAAAATAGAGAAAATCTTCCTAGCTTATTGGGAGCATAAGGGGCACAACCAAGAATGTGTGGGAACAAATCATGCGAGAAGGATGACTGAGTGAGAGGAGCAACAAGGAGGGAGGAAAAAAAAAGATAGAGATCTTAATAGAGGAAGCCAGTGTGGGGTTGGAAAAAGACTGGGTGTTAGGATAACCTACAAGAATCACAGGATGTCCCTGCCTAGATTTCTAACAAATAGTGAAGGTGTTGCCTAGACAGAACTTCCCCTATAATCAAATGAATAGCCACCCCAAGTGCCATTACAGAACCTACATCCAACAATGAATAGAGATATGGACAGAGATACATGGCTGAGCACTGGGCTGAGCTCCTGGTCCAGCTGAGAGCAGGGGAGGAGAGTCTGTATAAACAAGGGGATAGGGATTCTGAGGAAAATTCCCACACTTATGGCTGTCTGGAGCTCTGGGGAGCTCACTGAATTAAGACCAGCCACTGGAGAAACTTCAAGAAAAGTAACTGAGCCCTCCAAGGATAGGCAACTGTCCAGTGACATGATTAGTATGTGGAGCCTTGAGGGGAGAGATCAGACTGTGTTTCTATGCATGGACTAGCACTCCAGAGCCCATTACCTCTAGAGGAATACCTAACCCAGTATTGACATTAGGATAAGGAAATCGGACTTGCCTGGAGTGGATGTGGAGCTGATCTACCTTGGGACTTCTTTCCATTTTTGGGGAGTGGATGGGAGGATGGGGAGGAGGGAGGCTGAAGGCTGACTGGGAGGGATTTGGAGGGGTATGGGAGGGAGAACAAGGAGATACATGGCAGAAAAAAAGGGACTTTATAAATAAATTAAAATATGTAAATTAAAAAATTTTTGGTATATGTAAATTTTATCTATGTATGAGTTTTGATCTTGTCTTTTGGATCATATACTGGTCTTCGACTTTCTGTGTAGCTGAAGATGAACTTGAACATTAAATCCTCCTGTCTCTACTTCCCAAGTGCTGGAATTATAAGCATTATACCGCAATGCCAACTTAATAAAGTGCTGAGGATCAAACTAGAGCTTGGTGTATTCTCCAAACTCAGTTACAGCCCCAGCCTTGAATCTTACTTTCAGAAATCAATAGTTTTCATTGTGTACGTCATTGATCATGGTACATGGTCATGTGCTGTTGTCAGGGTATTTTAAGTGTAGAATATGTTGAACTTATCTTCTCCCGCATTCTCATACTCCTCCTCCTCCCCTTATTTCCTCACTTCCTTACACAGTTCATTTCTTCTTTCAGGCTATATGTACATATTCAACTTTATGGTAGATAGCATGTCAATTTTACTTACAAGTGTGGCCCCTGGTAAAAATGCCATGCTCCATTGGAAAACCACATCCAGGCACATATGAGTAATATAAAATGGATTTAATAATAATAATAATAATAATAATAAAAAGGTTATCAAGTCGGATAGATAGGGACTAGAGTGGATCCAAGAAGAGTTGAGAAGGGTGTTAAGTATGATCAAAACACATTGTGTGAAACTTTCAAGTAACTATTACAATTTTAAAAGATAAATTATTTACCCAAATGTCAAAATGATATTTTCACCTAAATTTTCTGCTAAAAACTTTGTAATCACTGAGGAGAGTGCAGATATTTCTTTGATGTAGAAAATGCTGTAGTTTTGTTTCTCATTTTTCTTAGAACTTAAAGTAGAGTCTGGTGTGGTGGTGAAACCTCTAATTCTGAAACCCTGGAAGCAGAAGCAAGAAGACTTCAAGCTTCAAGTCAGGGACTGTCAGGGCAGATGTTCTATCAAACAGACACATTTGTGGATCAATGGCAGACTGTAGCAAAACCTGAATTTATCCCCTGAACTACAGAGGAAAAAAAACTAAAATAAACACTTTGATTTTGTTATAAATACTTTGATTTTATTATAAATGCATTTGTGAGTGTTAAGCAATTTCTAGTCCCCAGGCCCCGAGAAAAATTAATAATAGATTACTAAATGAAAGACCCTGAAAAAGATATGTGCTTTTACTTTTACAAAAAGTTACATAAAACCTTTCCATGGCCAAGGACAATGAGTCAAATCTCACAGGAGGTATTTGCCATGGAAAAGCTGATGCAGGCAGGTGTTTTGATGACTCAGCATATCTACAGTTCCAGGAGGCACTGGATCAAGAGAATGGAGCTCATGGAGCAACCAGATGACTCCCGTCCCAAGATTCTCTGTTAAAATCCTTTCTCACTGGACCTTGTAGATTTTGTGGAGAAGATAAGAAATCTATGAGTGATATTAAGTTATTAGTTAAGAACTTACAATGGTAAAGGGGTACAGGAACAGAACATTCTAGTTTTCAGTACCTACCTTTAAAGTCCTGTGTTTTAATTATGCACAACAGTGAATTTCATTGTGGTCCTCTGTATGAATGTAACACACTTTGATCATAATCACTAAATATTACCTCTCAAGCCTCCTCCATCCCCCCTGCTCTGCGCCCCCTTCCTGTGTCATTTATGTATAGAGTGAGCTCTTGTTTCTCTCTCCCAGGACCTGCTCTTATTTGCCCTTTTCCTTACTAGTATCTTCTCCCACTCCACATTCCTGTCTTTTTGTTTTATTTTATGACCTGCTGATTTTAACCAGGGCCATCTGTGCAGCCATGGGTTTGGAACTACCCATGGGAGTCTGGCAGGCTTGCCATCAGGGACACAACTGAAGATACATTAATGTATCCTCTTACATACCTCCCTGATCTATGACCGAGCATTGACACAAGACCAGTCTTGTACAATTCCAGTGCAGGCAAACACTGCTGCTGTTTGTAATGGCCATGTTGTGCCTTGAACATAGCATTTCTATCTCTTTTCCCTGTCTTTTAGTTTTTAGATTTCTTTGCTCTATTTCCTATAACAATCACTGAGCCTTGGGTAGATTGGTGTTCAAATGTCCTGTTGAGGTCTGAGAATTCAGCCATCACTCATTCACAGTACCTTGAACAGTCATAAGATTGCATTCACTGCTATCCATTGCAAAGAGAGACTCCTCTGATTAAGGCTGACAGCAGCATTTGTCTATAGGTATAAAAATAAACATTTAGAAAGAACTCTAGTACCACATTTGTTTGTGAAATAACTATAATAAGTTCTTCCTGGCTATGTTTTGTGTTTGTTTACTGGATTCACAGTATCAGAAATATATTCTCTCTTGTGAAGCATGCCTCAAATCCAATCTGAAAGTGGTTGGTTACTCCCAATAACAACCATACCATTGTTACATCAGTGCACACATCTTGGCTATCAGGTTGCCATTGTAGATTGAAGGGTTCACAACGGGGTAGGGCTATTCATGTCCTTTCCTCCAGCAGCCATAGCACTTGCAGCACTATAAAAAACTAGCCAGCAATAAGGAGGCTTCTGTCTTGGTTCTAACTGATTTCTCCACATCTTACATTCAATGCATGTGATATTCAGCAATAGATTTTAATTGTTTATTTATGATAGGCATCCAATATATATGGAATGAAACTGTATTGTTTTGGGAACCTCTGAGCCTCTCTGACCAACAATTCGTAAGGAGGTACCCCACATCCAGCACAAAAATTTTGTTTAATAAAGATAGCTTCTAGCCAGGTGGTGGTGATAAATGCCTTTAATCCCAGCATGTGGGAAGCAAAAATGAGAGGATCTTTCTGAGTTTAAAGCCATCCTGGTTTACAGAGCTGGTTTTAGGACAGCCAAGGTTGTTACACAGTGAAATCCTATTTCAAAAGCACAAAACAAACAAAAACCCAATAGCTTCTATGAACAATTATCCAGCCATGAAAGGTATCTTCTAAGTCCTCTTAAAAACGTATATATATTTAATTGGCTTATAAATTACTAGGTTTCCATATGGCTTTTTCATACATTGTTTATTCTGGCCAATCCCTTTTCTCTGCCCCTTCAATTAGCTAATCCTCCATATACTTCCTTAAACCTGCTCTAACTCCATTTTTCTCCCTCCCAATTTCATAACACCCATGTCTTTTACTCCTCCTCCACTAAATACTCCATTACCATGTGACTCTTTTGAAGTTTCCTGGCTTTTCAATATTCCAAGTTAAACACACAAATTTAAAGACTCCAATTTGGACATACACATGAGAGAAAACATGCAGTATTTGTCTTCTGGACCTATGTCACCATATTCAGTATTTGTTTCCAGTTCTACTTAATTCATTAAGAATTTCATTTATCCTTACAGCTGAATAACATTCCATTGTGTGTGTGTGTGTGTGTGTGTGTGTGTGTGTGTGTGTGTGTGTGTGTGTATCACATTTTCATTATGTATTCATCAATTGATGGTCCTCTAGGCTGATTCCAATTCCTACATATTGTGAATTGAGTATACCCCAGCATGTGCATCCTTACTAACATTTGATTTTTTTTTCTTGATATTGCCACCCTAACTGTGTGATATAGAACAGTAATTGATTTGAAGTTTTCCAGATGACTGAAGGTGCTGAAGACTTACTCACCTACTTACTAATCATCTAGACTTCTGCTTTGAGAATTATTTTTCAAGTTCACTTGCCCATTAATTGATTGTATTTTTTAGTGTTTATTTTTTAATTCTTCATGTAATCTGGATATTAATCTGTCAGATAAGATAACAAAAACATTTCCCTGATTCTGTAGGCTGTTCCTTCATTCTGGTATAATGGTGTTCTTTGATGTGTGGAAACTTTGTGATGTGATGCAATCTCATTTGTCCATACTCACAATTATTTCTTGAACCATCAGAGGCATCTTCAGTAAGCCCTGGCTTATGCTTGTAACCTAGAGTATTGTTAGTTTTTTGCACGTGTCGCGTGAATGGAAGCTCAACACCGGGAATACGACACTAGAGTTTATTAGAGCAGCAGGCTGAGGTGTGGGCAGAAGGGAGCAGAGAAAGACAGAGAGGGGAGACTTGTGTGAGCACTTTCTTTAAGAGAGTGGGTGGGCCCATGTTTGCATAGCCACACCCAGGGGCATAGTTGCAACTCTGTTATATTCCAGGTGAGTGCAAGCTTTGGAATGCTTACAAGTATGCTCCCTTGTTTTTCTCCAGTAGTTTTACAGTTTCAAGTCAACACTATCTTTGATCTGTTTTGATTTGATTTTTGTGCAAGGTGATAGATAGGGGCCTAGTTTTACTCTTCTCTGTGTGTTTATCATAACATCTTCTTATATGTTTGAGACTGCATCTAAAGTCTTTGACTTTTACAAGGTCTTTATTTAGTATCTAGAGACACTAAAACTCACGTACTGTTTATGCTGATTTATCTTGAATGTAAGTGCCATAAATCCAGATTATTTTTAACTTTTATCCTTCTCTCATACATTGTATCCCGACCAGTTTCCCTCCCTCCATTCCTCCTAGTTTCTCCCCCAACATCCCTTCAAAACAAATAAACAACAACAACAACAAAGAGAGCAGGTTTCCCGGCAGGCATCCACCAAATGTTGCCTAGAAGATGCTGTATGAATCTACTGTATGACTCTGTCTTCCTATGCCTACCTTAAATACCTTCTTCACCAGTTGTTTCACATCCAGGTTAAGATTAAAGGCATGGGCTACCACTATTTGGTAGTTAGCCTTGAACTCTCAGAAACACAGAAAGATCTCTGTCTCTGGAGTTATGGGATCGAAGGTGTAGGTCACCACTCCTGTCTTTCCCCATGCTGTGATTAAAGGCTCAAGTTGCCGCTTTCTGATTGTCCTGGATTAACTGTGGGTGGATCTATTCTCTGATACACCAGACTGGTTTTATTAAATATATTACATATCACCATTAAGAGACTGATAAGCATTCTGGGTTTATAGAAAGAAAATGATAATTAGGATATCCCTTGATTATTTTTTCTTGATTACAGGACCATAGTGGCTTAAACAGGACTGTAACTGTTAGTAGACTCATTTTGGTATATTGGTAGAAGAGAAATTAAAAATCAGTTTTGGATACAAAATCAGAAATACACAAAACATGTGATCATCAGGCAGCCCAGACAAAAACAACCAAAAAAGAGAACCTACAGGGTGTTGGAATCAACAATAACTTAGGGTACTAACACTGGTTCTGGCATGAAAAAGTGGATTCAACATTTTATCTCCTTTGCTAAGTTTCCGCTTCTGCCATAATTATGACTTATGATGAGGCATGTGCATTTTTCTTATTTTCTCTTGTTGATAAATGGGAAACTATTTAGTAGGTATATTGTATATATTGTATATTATATTTCATTTGGAATGAAAAACAACCATAGTTCAAGTGTTGGCTAGATCTGGAATCACTGTCATGTATATATTGTGAAATATTAATTGTTTTTGCATAGTTGTCACCAAAAGTACTAAGAAAACTATGTAAAGAAGGAAAGATTTATTTTGCCTCCCAGTATCCCATTGGTTCAGTCCCTGGTTGCTTGGCTCCAGAACTGTGTGGTTTCAGGAGGGTATAGAGAATCTGAGTTTAGACAGGACTCAGATAAAGAAAAAAGGGAAGTATAGCCAGATATAATGTTCAAAAGCATCTTTTCTCCCACTGACCTACTTCCTCCAGCTAGACATCACATCATTAAGTTTCCTAAAATAGTGCCATAAACTGGGGCCCAAGTGTTTAATACTTGACTTTGTAGACAGCAGTTATATCAAAACTATATCATGTGATAGTTAATAGAACCTCAAGAGGTAGATAAATTTGCTTCTCAAATAGGCAAACTACCCCATCTTATTACTTGCTGTAGGCAGTAGTCTGTAGCCTTCTTACCAAACTACCTACCTTAAAAAACCCATGGAAATATTGTAATAGCTTTTGTTGTTACTGTTTTAAAAGGAGATGGGTGCTGATTTTTTTTTTTAAATAGAGTTTGACCATTTTAGAAAGCATTTTGGGCAGGTCTACTTAGTGACTCTAAAACATGTAAGTAGAAGCCCTCTAGTGGAAGGTTCCAGAATCGCTCATGTGATGACTACAGATGAGAGATTTCTAGGAAAGGCAAATTTGTTAAGTATGGAATGCAATAGAGGTCTTACAAATAAGCTGGATTGAAAATTTTTATTATTAATACTTACATGTTGTGGTGAGAATGTTCATCTATATGATGTAAAAATCATTCTATAAGAAAAAAAAAACTGTTTTGGCCTGTGTTGGGCAACATAAAATAAACAAAAAAATTAAGATTCAGATAAAAAACATACAGAGTCAGATAGACTCCATCCAGCTGCACAAAAACAAACAAACAAACAAACATATTAAACTACAGATAAACTAAGGGCCATCGGCCACATGACAAAACAAATTAATAAAAATAAATTAAATTAAAATTTAAAAACTAAATAATAATATACCGAAAACATAGACCAAACAAAATAAAATTAATATAAACATCTCAGTCATTTTTTAAAAAAGAAAAACAGCTATAAACAAGTCAGACCTCTAGCCCATACAAAATAAAAAACCTTATAGAACAGATGGCACACAGACTCCATCCAGCTACCCCCCCCCCAAAAAAAAACATATAAAACTACAGATAAGCTAAGGGCCTTGGGCCATGTAGCAGAACAAATTAATAAAGATAAATTAAAATAAAATAAAAAGCTAACTAATAATGTACCTGAGTTGTAGGCCAAACAAAATAAAATTAATATAAATTAGTAATAATAATAAAAAAAAACTAAACAAAAAGAAAACCAACCAAACAAACAAAAAAGGCCATGGGCAAATCAAATCTCTAGCCCAAACAAAATCAAAAACCTCAAACAACAATATGTTGCTTCTTTAAGTTTTCATCAGTTGACAAGGATATAGCCATTCCTAGTCTCTACACATCTGAAGTAGATCAAGTATGGTGTCTCACTTTCTGTCCATCTAAGTCACCTTTGACCACTACAGTGGCTCACAATTGCTGGATGGCACAGGATATTCATAACTTCATGACTGAAAATGAGTCCTGACTCTGCTTCTGGGGTTTTTGAGTCTGTTTTCACATCCAGATGAGAGGTATCTGTCAATGACTATGGTGAATGAAGCCCTTGGAAGAGCCCATTTTAAAACAGTAGTTTATTCAGATGTGATTTGTAGAAAGATATTTAATCTTCATATTTAGAAGTCAGTAAGAATTTGGGTCTGTTTATCTACCCTGATTTCAGCCACTATTGAACTTGGCAGTTTGGACTACATAAAAAGAAAAAAAAAAGTACCAACTGAATAATTATATTAGGCATGGTTATGACACTGAGGCACCCCCATTTTAGTTAAATGGTGACAGTTTCCTGAGGCTACAAAAATTAGCATTCCCATTACTAAAGTTAGTTGTTTTACCAGATTCTTACCACACCCACCCCACTGACCTGGAGCTGGCCACGAAGGTAGCTCTTTGACCCTCTTCTCTCCACCCCCTGCTTCTGTAACTATCTCTGGTTTCTATATGGATAGTGAGCTCTCCGGTCTCTTGATCTAGAGACCTTCCTTCCATGATTTTTTTTTTCTTGGATTCAACCTGTCCCGTTGTTGAAGTTGCTCTTTTCTTTGTTTGTATTTCCTTTAGCCAATCTGACAACTGTGGTGTAACTCCAAACATTTTCTCACTGCTTTCCAACTTCTCAGACTCCTTTTTCCTCATCTCCTCAGTTTTCTTCCTCTCTGAAGTTTCCACTTTCATCCATCTTGTCACCAATTGATCCAGTGTTCGGATGCCTGGACTCTTGTCTTTCAACACCCAGATATTGAACTTTTTCCAAATAACAAACAGCATTCATTTCCCATCTCGCCTCAATCCTCTTCTTGGTGTCACCTTCCACCCCCTCCCCCTCCTCATGGGCCTGAGTATCTCTCTCACCCTTGACATAAACATAGCTGGAATCACTTTCTCAATCCTCCATTTCCAATAGCTTTCTCAGGCTATTTCAGGTGCTCTAGGTAACATAACCACCCCAGGCACAATCTTCTAAACCCAAATAGACTAGCTTGCAGGTGAGTTCTGGACCTCATTACTGCTGAGAAAAGAGACGCCCATCTTCCCTTATAGGAAGTGTGCTGCTGCTATGTAAACCAGTTTGGATTAGTACAAGATGCAGCAATGACAGACAGTGACCCACTACATAAACTGCATTGATATGCTGCCTCTTGGGGACAGTGGCCTGACTCTCCTTTCTGGAGACCTCTTTACCTTCTTCTTCCTCTTGAGTTTTACATCCTGTCTTCTCAGTGGCTTAAACAGTTTGTATCACAGAGAACTCTTTCTCATAGAACCCTCCCTTGAAGACCCATTGACAGCATCTTTCTACAAATTTGATACCTAAGACTTTGCCAAAACTCTTCTCATCCACCCTGCCCTTTTCCAGCAGGAAAAGCCATGAAAACATCTGTCTCCCCCTTTCCTCTATGTAATATAAGCAAAAGTCAGGAGGGGTAGCCATGTCTAAGCCATCTTGTGAAGCTCCTTCCTTTTGGATGAATAGTAATTTGGTCAGAATCCACAGTAATTTGGTCCCTGAAAACAAAGAAACTTATTTCTCTGTCTTCTTACTTCCCTGCCCTTGGAACTCTCAATAAGGGTCACCAGGAAAGAAACTTATTATTTGCATCATTTGACAGAATACTCACTGGATATTCCTAGTAAGAACCTAGTAACTACAAACTAAAAATGGGACCTTTTCAATTCCTTCCCTCTCCTCTTCCTCTGAAGCCTATGAGAAAGGACCTCCCACTCTGTTATGTGGTCCTGATCACTCCGTAACACCTCCTCTACAGTGCTGTCTTTCTGTCTTTCCCAGGTGTTAGTAATATATCTTATAAAATCATATAAGGTAAATGTCCTACTTAAAAAGACAGTGTCCCCTGAGCTCCTTACCTGAGACTTTGCATTTTGCCACTATGACCTTGTTCATATTGTGTGTACTAATTCTCCATATTGGTAGTTAAGTGATGCTGTGCAAGATTTTGACCTCTTCTTTGCCCGGTTCCCTTGCATAAAAATGAGGCTAATTATTTTTCTCTTAGGGTTGATATGGGAATTCAAAAGTAAAAATTTCTTAGCTCAGTTCAGGAAAATATATTAGTCATTAAAAAGAGTCAGTTATTGTGATGATTGCAAATAGTATATAAGAGCACAGAATCTATCAAATTAGGTTTTGTGGAGCCTATGCAGCTAATGTAGCTCCATTTTCTTATTGCAATTGAAGACAGTAATAATGGTTTAGATTGGTGAATCATCTCAACTTGGACACATCAGTGGATTGTTTTACAAGATCAAAAGTTAATTTTCTGAGTAATTCCACATTATTATAAATTATTACATATGACATATCTAGTTTTTTTAATAAATGCATTTGTGTTTTAGAAGCTTATTCTACATTCCCTTAGAACTATCTGGGTTGTCTTTTTTCAGTATATATGCCAGCTTTTAACCAAACTTCCCCTTCTTATAACCTCTCTGGTTGAAACCAAGGCCCTTCTGTTTAAGTCACAGGGACTGTTTTGGCATAAGCAGAATCTGATGCTTTACTATTTATATTTTAGATCATGACTCATGTCTGCTTGTTCCTTAAAATTATTGTCTCAGGGTTAAATTTCTTGTGAACTTGGTTTTTCTGAACGGGTAGTAGCGTTCTGTTCCCATGAAGGACAGTGTTTTATTACCCTGAAGAATAACAATCACACCCTTCCTTCTAGAGTAATAAAAACTGGTGAGAAAGTCTTCTAGGAGGATGAAATTTTCTGGATAGCCAAGGACAAGCCACTATCCCTGAAGCCTATTTTCTCAGCTATAGAGATGAAAACAGCCTTCATTACTACACACATGTAAGGAAGATTCTCCTAGTTTAAAGAAAATTCTCTAAGTTGTAAGATTCAAATTCTGATACCTGGAACAGCAGAGTAAGGGTCACAAGAGGCTGGGGGGCTGAAGAGTCTATAAGAAGCCCTGAGCAAATAAGACACATGCTATTCCCTCCAAGGGAAGTCCATGAGGTAGGCTGATGCTGGCAAGTACCCAGACACATGCACAGATAGATATAGGCATATATGTAACCAGCACATAGGACACATGGAGATTGGCACATTAGCCTATAGACAAGTACACAGATGGAGACTGACAAACACTCTGGCTAAGGGCTCTGACTTCAAGGTCATATTTATACAAAACCCATATAAAAGTGGCAATCTACCAGGAATAATTATGTAACGATTATATTAATGCCTTTGAATTTATCTAGTGTCAATCATTTTGTGCTGACAAATAGCCCTTTATTGATGTCCAGCATCAGCCATCTTGGCTCATGCTGCATATCTGTATTGTCTAAGCACAAATTAACCTGTTTAGCTCTCTGTTCCCTACAAACATATGGTGTCTATAATTATTAGGATTATAATTATGCTTCTAATTATTGTAATTTGTCAAGGTCAGAGAGACTACATTGCACTAAAATTATGCATACACAGAGTATCTTGCTACTCAGCTGCAAGGTAGGCAGAAAATTATAAATGTTAATATTGTAAAAATTTGCTTTGTAGATGGAAGCAATAGAAGAAGTAATGTAGAGTGTTATTAGCTCCTCTCTTAGGATTTTGAACCATCCCTGTCTCAGCTGTTCCCAAGAAGGCAATAATGATTGTGATGATGACAAGGGCATTGACAGCTGACATTTACTAAATGCTCAGAAGTGGACCTGGGCAATTATTTTACCCTTTTATCCTATCAATCTTGTGAGAGATGTGTTAGAATTACCCATGTTTAGGTTTGTTTAGTTTTTCCCCAAATACCTCGAGACAAAAGATCAGGGTTCAAAAAGTTTATGATATGTAAGAGAACAGAAAATGACCCAGAGGAAGGGGGACAGGAAGTATGAGGAGTGAGTTTTGCTCTGAGAACTGAGACTGAGCAGTACACATTTCCTAGCTGGGCAGTAGATGTTCTGCTATCAACCACTGAATGTTAAAGACTCAGTGTATGGTAAGCAAGTCCATCCCTGCATGCATAAATCTGTGGATTCTAGTTACTGAGTCTACTCCAGGTCATTGGAATCAAAGTGAGTTGGAAGAGTTTGTGAAGGCATAGGATCATCTTGAGAGATTTGATGAGTCAAATGGTGAATTTGGGAGAACCTGGAGCAAAGATTAAAGAAATCTTAGATCAGGAGTCTAGGTCATTGAATAATAAGGAATGCTGGAGTAACAAAAATAGTAAGATGCAGACCCTGTTGAAGCTGGTGCTGTACAGAGAGACCCCACATAAGTCTCTTTGCTTTGTGCTCTTGTAAAAACTTAATGATAATTTTAAAGCCATGCAGTTCAGGATCAGTGGGTGAGATTGACCTCAGCTGTGAAGTGTTCATGTATTGATGAAAATGGATTTTTTTTCTTGGATAGGGGCTGCTATCCAAGGCTTAAGTGCAAAAATCCCAGGATTGTGTTGAAAAGCCCCTGTGGTAACTGGCTTCTTTTAGAACAGTACAATTTTAAAATTAGTAGAGGACTGGAAATAGAGGGCCTTTGTGTTTATATGGCTCTAAAGGTATGTGACTGAAAAATATTAGGGAAGATCTTCAGAAAATATAGATCTGATCTGAGAGCTTACCATTATACCATTGTAACTTTAGTCTTTTGGTGAAGAATAGATCTCTCATTTGAAAAGGTCATAAAGTTTGTAAAAATCAAATTTTTTAATAATATGAGTTAGTGTCCCTTGTGACTCATTCATTTATTCAGTAATTGTTAAAGAATGACTGTGAACTAATGCTACATGATAAATGAAATACAAAACACACACTACCAATAACACTTCATATGTGGTGGGGGCTGCACTAAAACAGCTATGCATGCTCATTAAAATATTAACTATTTGGAAATAAATATATAGGAACCAGCTCAAAAGTGTCACAGGCAAGTAGGAGAAACACACATCTAACTAAATAAGAGAATAAAATATAGGTGAGACCAGCACAGAGTTTTCCAGGTCCTGGAGAAGTTCATTCAAAGGGCATCTCTCCTAGTCTGAAATTTGAAAAAGTAGGTGACCTTTCCCAGGGAGGCCAGAACAGAGGTGAATCTGCATAATCAGTATAGAAAAAAGCTCTACTATGGAGTCAATGAAACCCAACTTCAAATATCTAGCTCACTGTCTTAGTCCACTTGTGCTGCTGTTACCAAAGACTGAAAATTATTTATAAAAAGTAAGAGCTTGCTATTCACAGTCCTGGCATCCAAGGTTAATATGTCAAGAGTTTCTGTGTTTGATGATGCTTTGTTTTCTGTTTTAATGTCAATTGCCTTCTATTTCGTGTCCTCAGTATAGGCACAAATTCCCATTCATGAAGGTTTTGCCCTTTCAATCTACTAACTTTCTTCTAGACCATTCTTTCCTCACTAAAATAGCTTCTATTCATTTTTTAGCTTTAGAGTAAGTGCTACCTGCTTCAGGAAGTAGTTCCTGACTTCAAGTAAGGGATCTATGTGCAACTAAGATATCTTTAAACATACCATATCTGCTATGTATCTGTCTCGCTTGCTAGGCAAAAGGCTTAGGAAGACTGGAAGGTCATCTGTCTGTCTATTTGGAAATTAGAACTCCAAAGTCCAACACATAGTCTGAAACACCATGGGCACTTGGTGTGTCCTAGCTAAATGAAGAATGGTGACAAGTGATGTCTAAAGGCTGATCATTGTCCATGAGTTTTGGTGGTCATTGGCTACCTTGCAGGGAGAGTTTCAGGGGAGAACCAGAGCCAGAACCTGGTAACGAGGAAGAAAGAATGAGAAGTCCACGGGCTAATCACATCCTTCCTAATTGCTGCTAGTCAGATGTTTTACCAGGTCAGAGGGCAGAACAAAGTAAGGTTTTTGTGTATAAAAAATGTGGTCTCCAAAGGAGCATGTGCTCTAAGGCATGAATTTTCCAGTAGGCACAAGGGGTACCAAGAACCCCTATACATAGTGTTTTAACTTTCATTAATAAAAAGAATGATAATGAGAGTAAGTGATGAAACAAGATAAAGTATATAATATATGAAAATATTAAAGAATGAATTAACTTTTTAAAATATAAAAATATCTAAGCCTAAGGAATCTATTATAATGAATCCAGTCATTCATTATACATAGCAAGTACCCACAGAACACAGTTTTATTTTTAACTATAGTTTTGAGAGTATAAAACATCATTTATGTCCTTCCCTCCCTTCAATCCCTGCTACTTACCCTGCCTCTACTACCTTTCAAATTCATGGCCTTATATTTCCTAAATATATAAGTGCAACTTGCTCAGTCCATACAATGTTACTTGTAGGTACATGTTTTCAGGATTGACCTGTTGCTGTACTTTTCTTTGGGTAAGACTAATGTCTCCTGCTCTCAGCATTACCTAATCACCTGTAGTTCTCTGTAGGGTTGAGGATTCATGACCACGCCCACCACTCCCACCCCATTCTGCATTAGCATGTTTAATGGCATCTTCCTTGTTCAGGTCATGCTTAGGCAGCCATGTTGGTTAGACCTCATGGGTTCAGCTTCTCTGACACTCTGACACATGTAGGAGACACACTCTCACAGCAAAATTCCTGTCTGACTCCTCCTCCACAATCATCTCTGAGCTGCAGTTATGTTGAAGATGGATTAGTTGAGACTGGGTTCAATCTCTGTGATTAAAAAAAAATACCATCTTTCCAGAACTCCTGAGACAGAGCAGACCTGATAAAATTCTTTCAGGGCAGAACAGACATATACTACAAATAATACCTACCCTAAATGACTAGTTGTACAAATAACCCTGGGAAAATGCAAGGGTACTTGGGTCACTGGTCTTCTAAAGACATTGAAATAAGTCCTCATCTTGTCAAAAACCTTTTCAAAAAACATTTTATCTTGCTGATCATTTCTCAACAAGCCTGTTTTGCTCTACACAGATATCTAATTTTCTTTAAATAATGAAAAGTATAACACCCTGTAGTGTGTGCGCCTGTGCTTGTGTGCATGTGTGTGCACCAAGGATTACAACAACTCTGACATTTTAGAGAGCAGAAATCAAAGCAAGGACTCCTCAAACATTTCCCTTGTTCAACTGTCTTTAAGCACCACAGCATAAGGCAATCATTTGTGGGATATTGAGCTAAGATATACATGCCCACACACCAACTTGTAGTGGGATTATGTTGTTACATTGTAAATAATTGTCCTGCCTACTGGTTTAATAAAAATGCTGATTGGCCAAAGGCAGATAGAAAGTGTGGTTGGGGCTACCAGGCTAAAAAACTCTGGGAACATGAAGACCAGAGCAGATATGCCACAAAGAGGACAGAGGGACATCATGGAGGCATCATGATGAGATGTCAGCAGATGCAGAGGAAAGAAGTTGAAATGCTGTTCTGAGAAAAGGTATCAAGCCACATGGCTAAACAGGATAAGAATCTTGGGTTAAAGAGAAAAGAGATAGCAAGTTATATGCCTGGGCCCTAGGTCAGTCAGTGTAAAATTAATACAAGTGTCTGTTTCTGTTGGACTGTAAGTCTGCAGGTCTGCAGGTGTGAGGGTATAGACCACAGGTCAGACAGGCCAGAAACCTACTACTACACCAACTCACCCTACAGCTACAAAGAAAGTGCTTCTTCTGATTAATCTGTGGGTTTTGATATGTATTCAGCTCCACATGATGCTGATACAGATGTAATTGGGACACCTTTCCAACTGGCACCTTTTTCATACTATATTCATCTTCTCCCTCCTTGAAATACAAAATTTCCACAAAAAGAAGACTTGGCCTTGTTTTCTCTTTTTTGTGTTGTAAACTTAGCCCCTAGTAAAATGACTGTTATTGCTAGATGAATATATGCTTCATGATATTGTTGAATGAAAAACAAAAGGGGGCTGGTGAGAATACTCCATTAGTAAAGAGGCTGCCATGTAAGCATGTGGACCTGCTTCTCAGACTCCTGGCACTTATGTAACAATCCAGCCATGATGGTGTGTGCTTTTACTACCATTACTGGGAGACAGAGACAACCAGATGCCTGCACCTCACTGGTCTTCTGATTTAGCCAAAGGCAAGCTCAAGGTTCAGTAAGAGACTGTTAAAAATGTAGTGAATGAGTAAGGAGGGGACAGACACTCCTTGTGAATGGCTGGCCTCTACATGTGTGCATACACACCTGCATGCATAACCCATACTGACCTTCACACGTGCAAATGGGCATGTACACAACATACAAACCAACAAATAAGTGGAACAGTTTCAAAATAATTATTAATCTCAGACAAACTGATCAACAAAAGTCTCAATGTTTCATGCAAAGTGTCTTTCCCAAAAACCTTGGTTTTGAAAGCAATTAAAAACAGCATAAAGTCAAAATGGAAACAGTAGTACTTTTTAAAAATAAAGACAACATAAATATGTAATAGATACTACTGGGCTCCACATAAATATTTTATGAACTGTTCACATTGAAGAATATGAAATTAACTTGAACTGATAATGGTTCAGATTGATGCCATTAGTGACTTGCAAATAATGCATTTCCCAACTAAATAATGCAATTAACCTTTCTGTTGTATTGAATAGGTCCTTGGTACCAGGCTAGATCCTTTCCTAGGGAAGATTAATTTGTTTATAATAATCTCTGGGTATCTTCAAGGCCTGGTTGTCCTGTATTGACATTTCAAGAGAAAACAGACTTGATCCAAGGTAAACTCTCCTGGAATGAGTCATAAGGCTTTGCAAAGTCATCTGGTGGAGATGATCAGTCTTCATAACAGTAGATATGGAAAGTTACTATGTGAATGCCACTTGATGTCTGTAATGACATACTGAACATTCATTTCCTTGGGCTTCAAAATGCCTCTTTTCTCTTTTGAATATTTATTTGTAAATCTGGGAGGGCCAAAATGCCCTAAGCCACCCAACTATCATTTCTTTCATCATTGGGTCAATGTTAGGGTTAGGAAAGCAAGAGTATATGAAAACAGAGTGGGGGACGGTGGCTATGACCTGTGCTATATGATTTCTTACAAGTCGAAGCTTTATGATTTTTTTTTAGTTTAGAAAAATGACCATCCAGGTAGGTGGTAGATAGAAGTAGGTAGGGGAAAAGAACTGAGAGAATGTTGTGGGAGTTGTGGTATTTAAAATCAATTCTATATTAACCAAATATAGCATCCTCTATGGATGTCTGGGAATGGGGTTAGAGTCTCAGTGGAAATCATAGGGGAAGAATAATCAAAGTCCCCCTCTCCTAAGTCACACCTTGAGTCTTAAACCTGTAGCTTAAATCCACCATGGCTCAGTAAGCATATGGGCCCAATATAGTTCAAGAAATTGCTTTCTCAAAAGGAAAATGATAATTCTAGTTTCTATGAGGCTTGTTCTTATGGATTCAGTAATGATGCAGGCCAAGTGGTCAGAAAGGGCCTGATTGATAAGGTGACAACTGGGTACCATCTTAGTGAAAGAATGAGTTACAGGACAACAAGGTTAAGAGTCCTTTAGACTGGCAGAGTTTGAATGATGAGGCATGGGTCATGTCATTCAGAATAAAAAAAAATGTGATCAAGACTGCACAGAGATGAGAATCGAGGAAAGACACACAGAAACATCTGGAAGGTGTGGATGAGAACACAATAGGGGCAGCAAGAAGAGCAAAGTGAGGGCTCTGAGGACAATGACCAAGGGATTTAAGTGCTCCAACTAAAAATGATACATAAAAGACTAATTAATGTAAATTAAACATTTACATAAAAATTAAAATTTATGATTAAAAATTGTTTTGGTTTAGAAACATAAGAATCAAGGGATTGTACTGGCTGATGTGCAGAAGATAACAACTTAGGAAAGTTCAGCAGTGGTAGTACAGCCCACCTGACAGTGTCCGTACAGCAGAGATGGATGGGAGCTGTGTTTTACAAAGGACTCTGGGGACTCAAAAGTTCCCCAACTCAATGGTTACAGAAATGCAAACAGAAAAGAGTTGACACAAGAGTGTCCCTATGGCCTAAGAAGTGTCTCCCTTGGTGTTGGGAGAGTAGGATGGGGGTGGGGGGGTGGGGGAGTTGGGAGGGAGATAGTTGAACAACAACAAAAGGTCCCTCTGATCTATCTTTTAAGGAACTCCTAGAAACCTCAAGTGACTCCAATGAGCTGCACTGAGCTGCAAGAAATATTAGGAAGCATCATTTATGTCCCAGAGGACCAAAAATCTCTGAGAAAACTTACTCTTATGTGGGAGAATAAAATTAGGTGATTGAGATGGGGATGAGTAGTCTGGGTCACAGGATACTATTATCATAATTGTGGTTGATGGTAATTTTGATACAAGCTGCTTCAATAAAATCTTGAGGAGGAAAGCCTGCCTGGGTGGGGCTAAAAAAAATAAGATTACAGAAAGGAAGATAAAAAGATTGGAAATAGTTAGGGAATATACCTTAAAAATCTAGCAAATCTGGTAGCTAATGTGCACTGAATCTTTTTTAACTTATTTTTAGCTGAGATATATTGCAAGATGTTTGTGCAATGATGAGAAAGCCCCAGCACAGAGAGAACTCCTGATGGTGTAGGGGAGAGATGGCAGAGCAATTGGAGTCTGAACCTTAAGTAGATGCAAGAAATGGTGCCCAGTGCACATATGGAGGTTTTGGCTTTAGAAAGGTGCACAGACAATGCACCCAAGAGGAAAGGCAAATACACAGGAACAGGTGCAGGTGGGCAGTACAGGAGGTAGGGAAAGCTAATGGAAGTTCTCCCTGATTATGTCTGTTTTCTTATTGAAGTGGAATTTAATCTCATCAGCAAAAATTGAGGGTGAGAGGGAGAAGCTGGAAGAGGAGGAAGCAACTGGAGATGCCTGGAAAGAAAAGAAAGGATGAAATAGCCTGAGAGAGACTGAAGTAGTGTGAGAGACTGGATGAATGGATGCACTACAAAAATTCGGTGTAGGGATTTATTATGATCTTATTTTATAACAGCAGTCTAGAATTGAAAGTGGATGCTAGCCACAGGAGTCTGGGAGTGTGGGAGGAAGCAAAACTGGATGAAACCAGAGCTGGTGTTTTGAAAAGGAGAGTTCCACACAGGGCAGAGAAGAAGCGAGAGGAGAAAGGAAGAAAGAGCAGTAGAATAAAGACTAAGACTCTGTTTATTAAAGGTAATCACAAGGGACTGCAGTCTAAGCTGGCCAACAGGTATGCTATCAACAGCACTGTAGAGATCTTGGATCCTGCACATCAACTCTGGTCTTTATTGAAAAGGTTAGCAACTTCTGGGGCTGGAGAGATGGCTCAGCGGTTAAGAGCACTGTCTGCTCTTCCAGAGGACCCGGGTTCAATTCCCAGCACCCACACGGCAGCTAACAACTGTCTGTAGTCCCAGTTTCAGGCAAACACCAAGGCAAATAAATAAATAAATAAAAGTGTTTAAAAAAAAAAAAGGTTAGCAACTTCCACCAAAACAAACTTTATTACTTTTTAATATGAATAATATGATACATTAGAATATGCAAAATGAGTCAAAAACCTCAAATTTCTGAGAAGTTATTGTGAGAAGATCTGGACAGATAGAAATTCTTCTCTCCGCCATGATCATTTAAGAGCACAAGTAAAGATGATGCCATCTTCAGTATGAAGCATCTAGAAGACCGAATGCTTAACAGCTTTAGTGTGAGGCTTTCATGGACAAAGAGTAGAATGGCAGGCAATCATATTCCACTGAAGAAAACTTAGTCATTTTCCTACATAGAAAGCTAAGAAATAAAGTCTGTGTCTCCAAGAAAAAGAGAATGGCTTTTTGGTTGACAGCCAGCATTTCAGAGATGGTTCCTATGACGATCATACTATACCTAAAACATACTCAAGAATTCCTCAGGGGAAAAAAATCTATTTTCCCTTCTTTATCATTGTGTTGGTCTCAAAAATCTTGGATTCTTTGTGGTACTTAGACATTCTCTCAACTTTTAAACAGGGTGGAGACTGACAGACAGACTATGGGGACTTTTGAAGTGAGACTGAATGTTTTTCACATTATTATATGGCTACAAGCCTATGAGGACCAGGGAGTGAAATGTGATGGTTTAAGTGAAAATGACTTCCATATGCTCAAAGGGAGTGGCACTGTTGGGAGGTGTGGCCTTGTTGGAGTAGGTATGGGCTTGCTGGGGGATGTGTGCCTTTAAGGGTATGGTTTGGGATTTTAGAGGCCCAAGCCAGGCGCAATACCATTCTCTCTTCCTGCTATCTTTGGATCTGGATGTAGACCTCTCAGCTACCTCTCCAGCATCATGTCTGCCTGCATGACATGCTAATTATTACAATATGATAATGAACTAAACCTTTGTACTGTAAGCAGCCCCAGTTAAGTGTTCTCTTTTATAAGAGTGGCTATTATCATCATCCCCTTAACAGCAATAGAAACCTTAACTAAGACATTCAAGGTTTAGATACTGTTCTACAAGGTCTAACATTGTTTGAACTAAATGATGATTTATCAGGTTCTATCCAATAAAAAAAAAAGACAATATACCACAATAGTCTCTGAAAACAGTCCCTAGTCCACAGCAATGGTGGAATTCTGTTGGTGTGGGGTTCTGGTTTAGTTTATGAACGTGACATAGATTAGAAATACCTGGGAAAAGAGAATTTCAATTGGAGAATTGCTTCTATCAGACTGTAGCAATATTTCTGAGGCATTTTCTTAATTTCTAATTGGTACAGGAGGCCCTAGCCCACTGTGAATGGTAACATTCCTAGGCAGGTGGGCTTGGTCTGCATAAGAAAGAGTTGAGTAGTCCATGGGGAACAAGCTCATAAGCAGCATTTTTTTTTTCCATAGTCTCTGCTTCAGGTCCTGTGTCCAGGTTCCTGTCTTAAGTTCTGCTTTGGTTTTCCTCAATGATGGACTGTAGGCTGTAAGCCAGATAAATCTATTTACTCCTCCAAGTTGCTTTTGGTCAGAGTTTTAGCCCAACATCATAGAAGCAAAACAGGATGGGCAGGATGGGGGTATTGTGAAGAATGTCACTGGTCTTCAACCTTCTTAATGCTGTGACTCTTTAATATAGTTCTTCATTTTGTGGGAACCCCAATGATAAAATTATCTTTTGTTGCTACTTTAAAATGTAATTTCACTATGACTATGAATCATAATGTAAATATCTGTGTTTTCCGATGGTCTTGGGCAACCCTGTGAAAGGGCTGTTTCTCCCCACAAAGAGCTTGCAACCCAAAGATTGATAACCACTGCCCTACAGCCACATGGGAGGTGGCTATTGGAAAACATGTTATAAAGAATTCACATTTTTCAGAACCTGTTTTCTGTTACTTGAGGGCAATTTTGCATAGTCAATCTTGTGGTTTCATAGACACTCCAGTTTTCTTGAAAACCTCATCAGCTTCTGACAGATCGCTAGACAGACCACAGACTATGTTATAGACCTTCTGTAGGCAGTTTTCTTCACATAGCTTACCATCACAGAAGTACTGAGACAATTCCTTGATGTTATCTGTATCACAGGGCTGGATTTCCTTTTATCTTTGGCCTAAAGATTAATATCCACACCAAAGCCCTTCAGTTATTTAATGTACAGAAATTGTTAGTTTCTACAGCCCTGGGAAGCCTTGAAGTTTTTAATTTAATTTAATTTTTCCTCTTGTGTTTTTTTTTCAATTCAAATGAAAATCCAGCTGGTTCTTTCTTGAAAGAAGTCCAATTTTTTTCTTGTCATATTTGTCTAAAAGTAACAAATAGGACAACATACTTTAACACATTTTTCTTGTAGCTGATTACCCTAATGCTGTGGAATCTGGGAGTTCTTGGTATTTTATCGATTTGGCTTAGAAGATTTTGTGTGTGTGTGTGTGTGTGTGTGTGTGTGTGTGTGTGTGTGTGTGTGTGTGTGATGGGTTCTATTTTAGTTTTTGATGTTCAGTTTTTCCTACTTCATTGTAAGCATCAAGCTAATGCCTTTATATTCAGGTGTTTTTGTGGACCTCACTTTTATCTGCTCATCCTTATGTTGACTGGGGACAATGCTAAGCAAAGAGACTCCGAACATCACTGGCTTAAATAAAAACATATTTTTCTGGCAAAGACTGTTTCCAGGTCATCTGTTGTAGTGTCTCAATTTTTCACAAATTCAGGTCTGATGGGGAACTGGCATTTGTTTCCTTAGGGTCATCCTCCAAGTCAGCCCCAAAGAGGAAGACACTGGAGGAGGCTGGATGGGAAGTATTAGTGGTTGAGTTCTGAAAATGGACCATAATATTTATGTTTTTTAGAAGAAACTTTATCACCTCTAAGGGGCAGCATTGAAATGTACTCCTCAAAGGTTCAGGGTAGGAAAAGCTGGTTGTGGCCAGCTTGTGTCATTTTTATTACAGACAATAAAAAGAAGGGCTTTGGTGTGGATATTAATTACCTCTGAAGGGTCAGTATTATATCAGAAATCTAGATGAGATTATAAGAATAATGGGCAAAGCTGAGGGTGAAGAAAGAAGGATTTTTAAAAGATCAGTTGTGGTGCTAGTTATAAGAAGTATGTGATAAATAGAGGACTTTAGGATTTGATCTGATTTGTCATAGTGAGAGTGAATGGAAAGTACCATCTTTTGGGTTATTGGAGTTTTTTATTTTTAAATGTTGAGGTTGCCTTTATTCTGGATCTTTCTTTTTATTTGCCCAGGACTTGAGGCAAAATAAGTTATGACAGAAGAACAATTTTAAAATAGATCCAGTATACCACACATCTTAGTACATACTTCAGAATAAAAAGACAATGCTTTCTGATATAAAAGTGGCCTTAACCAGAATATTCATTCAAACCAATAAGTGATTTTTATAAATACATTTTTGGGCTTAAATGATGATATTTCCCACATGCTTTTGTTCACATGTAATAGGCCAAACTGGGGATAATCAGTCAGCCATCTCTGTTGTAGAAGGTTTCCCGGCCCATTTAGGCCACAAGTTTGGACCTGGCCCACGGCGGATTTTGTCCTCCAAAGAAATGAATCAGATGCTTATATTAACTTCATACTGTTTGGCCCTTATCTCAAGCACATTACTAGCTAGCTCTTTCATCTTAATTCAACCCATTTCTAGTAATCTATCTGCCACATGGCCTGGACTGTGACTCACCTCTCATTCCTTACATGTCTCTTCTTGGGGGGTTGGATGGGGACTGGCTAACTCCACCCTCTTTCTACCTGCCTGTCCTGTGATCCTCCACCCACTTCTATGGTGCTCCACATAGACCAAAACAGCTCCTTTATTTACAGCATGCAGAGAACATTTCAGCACACATCTCGCTTTGGTAGCATGAAGATTATTGGAGATCTTGATACAAGCCTTTTCAGTGAAATGTGGTGGACTCCAGTGAGAGTGAGACTAGAGGAAGGAAAAGAAGAGCTGTTGTGACTTTTTTTCTGGGGCCCTGAGGCTGGATTACACCTTTTAAATGGAAGTGCAAGTTTTCAAATGTAGGCAATGGATAGTCCCGATGGCAAACATTCTAGGGCAGGAACAAATATTAGTCTTTATTTCCAGGAAGGAACAGATTATTTCCTCTTAGATAAAAGAAGATGGGAGATGCATTATCAAGAAGGGTTATTTGGCTGTGTGTGATGTGAGGCAGCTTTTTCCTCCAAAAGCACAGAAGAGCTTGTGTTGGTTACTTTTCCATTGCTGTGACAGAACACCATGACCAAGGCCACTTACAGAAGAAAAAGTTTACATTAGTCCATGGTTCCAAAAGAAGCTGAGTCCATCCCAGCTAGAGCAGGAACTTGAATGATCACTCACCCAGTAACAAGTGGGAAGCAGGAATTGATGCAGAAATGAAGGAATGCTGCTTATTCTCTGTGCCTTATGCTTAGCTAGATTTCTTGTATAACCCACAGACATCTGCATGGGGTTGTAGTACCCACAATGGGCTGGACCTCCTACATTAATTAGAAATCAAGAAAAGGTCCCATATACAAACAAAACAGGCCAATCAAATGGAGGCAATTGATCAATTGAGATTCCTTCTTTCCAGGTGTCCTGTTGACAGCAGAATCTAACTATGACACATGAACAGCTAAAATTATTACAAACTCACATATACAGATATGCTTAATTGCCTCATTTTGGTCATAGGAAGAAGCATCCTCAGACTGATTCATTTTGGTATGACACTTTAGTTATGACAGGAACATCCTAGAATCATCACATGTATTTCTTGTCCTTATATAAAAATTAGTCATATCTCTGAGAAGTCTTCATTTCACACTATATTCTGGGTGCTAATGATGTTTGTCATTGGTTTTATGCTGGTGGTTACAAAACTTTCAGTGAACATATGGAGAACCAGCCTAGAGATATCTCTACCATGTACACTGTGATCTTCAAATGAGGGCTACTTGAATACCCACAAACACATGTATACTTATTCATAGGTTGAATTTTGTGTGGGCTAATGCTTTTGTACATTGTAAAGATTTGTTACTTGCATTGGTTTAATAAAACACTGGTTGACCAGTAAGCAGGCAGGAAGTATAGGCAAGATAATTCTGGGAAGCAGAAAGACAGAGAGAAGACACCAACCAGACACAGAGGAAGCAAGATAAGAATGCTGCAAAACTACCAAGCCACATAGCTAAATATAGATAAGAAATATGGGTTAATTTAAGTGTAAGAGCTTGATAGTAATATGCTTGAACTACTGGCCTAGCAGTTACTATAATATTAAGCCTCCAAGTTATTTGTTTCATATGTTGGCTATGGAATTGGCCAGGTGAGACAGAGAAACATTTGACTACACCTTTGAATGAAAACCACATCCAATTTAACTTCAAGGCAGTTGCTTCACTTAAACCTTTTCTAGTTTATTTGCTTCTGTCTTCTTCCATTCTAAAGATTATGGTTCTCAAGATGGTGGTAGATTATATAAGTCACAGCTACTTTCTGCTATATCCTCTGTTACATGCAAAGAGGTTACCTTATAATATTGCTACCAATCTTGATTGCTCCTATTGGACTGCTGAGATGCCTCACCTGCTTCTCATCCTATCTTTGGCAGTTTAGATAGAAAGGTCTCTCAATGTCTCAGATGTTTGGATATTAGTCCTCATTGGGTGATGCTGTTTGCGTAGGTTTAGAAAGTATGGCCTTACTGCTGCTAGAAGTGCGTCACTGGTTGTGTGTATGTGGGGGGCAGGCTTTGAGAATTTAAAGACCCCTCCACTCTTAGTTCACTCTCTCTGCTTTGTTCTTGTATTTCACAATGTGAGTTCTCAGCTTCTGTTCCAGAAGCCATATCTGACACCCACTGCATCTCTCTGTTCTACCATCATTGACTCTAACCCATACAGGACCATAAACTTAATTAAAGTCTTTCTTCCATAAGTTGCCTTGGCCATAGTCTTTTATCAACACAATAGAAAATCAAGTGATACACCATCTTTAGTCATAATTATATTAACAGAGCATACAATGATTACATATTATAATTTTTATTTTAAATTTGGTAAATTAATACTAAAATTCTAATGAGTGCAGAGAGCCAAGAATAACAAGAGGAAATTTCATGAAGGAACACTAATAAGACCCAAGAGAGAAGCTTCCTCACACCACATAGATTTATCATAATGTTGTATACTAACAAACACAGCGTGCTAATGGTACAAGAGTAAACACTAGCTGGGGTCTAATTCAGTAGGAAAGCTCTTTCTTGCAATGAACAAGGCCCTGTAGGGCAAAATTTCCAAATGTGGAAATAGTATTGCTGCACAGAAAAAGGAGAATAGCTATTTGATGAATAGTACCCAAATTTTCTTTCGATAAAAAATATAAAAACAGAAACTTAATTGTTATATTACTCATCAAAATAAATCATCGATTGTGCCCTGGGCACAATCTCAATCTAGATGAGGTGGTATAGTTAATCATCTGCATGATAATTTATAATTAAGGAAAAACTGGAGAGAGAGGATTCCAGCATTTTCCTTCACATAGAAAGGAAAAGAGCAGGTCCCATTCTTGATTTGGAGAGAGTGGAGCAAATACCAGAATGTTTAGGAGAGCTTTGTTCAAATTATACTCTGGACCTGCTACCTATCTAATTCAGACGTCAAACAAAACAGAGTAAATTCTTGATAATTCAATCATCCACACTGACTTATTTCTTTTTCTAAGACAGAGTTTCCCTGTGTAATAGCCCTTGTTGTGCTGGAACTCACTTCATAGACCAGGCTGGCCTCAAACCGCAAAGAGATCTACCTGTCTGCCTCCTGAGTGTTGGGATTAAAGGCATGGGCTATGTCACCCAGCTCATGACTACTATTTTTATCAAAGAGTGTGCTGATCGTTTTGGGGGGTCATGAGGAAAAAAAATGTGCCATTTTTTAAAAGTGAACTTTTTACAAACTCCAGAAAAAAATTGCTTTCTTATTGTGTGTTTTCCAGTGATTCATGACATCCAAGATGTAACAGCTAGAGGGGAAGGCAGCTAGTGACATCTCTCAGGGGCACCTACCAAGGTGCTAGAGAGACTGAGCAGGCATGAAACACCACAGCCTGGGTTGCTGAAGCTGAGAGCATGGGCATCAGAACTGCACACTGAAATCATGAACCCAAACTACCCAAAACCCTCAGACCCTTTCACTATTTTTTCAGCAGTGTGCTGCTCTGGGGTTCTGTGTGATTACTGAAGAAAGAGAATGAACACAGGATGAGAAAACTTTCTTAGAGGAAGCTATATACTTTTCCTACAACTGCCTCACTGAAAATTGTAGCAATAGAAACCCTGAAGTTCTAAAAAGGGACTTTTCTGAGTTCTCTAAATTTGGGGGTTTTGTTGTTGTTTTGGGGGGATTGGAATTCACAATCCCCTTACTTCTACTCTGTGGTTACACCCATCACACACTTCCATTTCAATGCAGGTCACTCAAAGCTTAAAAATAATCACACTCACTTCCAATTTCCTGCTGTGAAATGCCAAATGCTTCTCTCTTGGTTTGCCTCCAATATGTGGAGGAGTCACATCATGATTGTACCATAGGAGAAGGGCAACAGGATGAATCCTTGACCCTCAAGCTCTACTGCCTCCATGAATATCATCCCAACTCTTAACAGTTGTCTCCAGAGAAGTACACCAACAGAGATTGCACCTTGTTAACAATGATCTTGGGAGAAAAACTCACAGATTGTGTGATTTCAGGGCAGCCACAATAATTTGCTTTACTTTTTTTTTTTACTTTTTTCATTTTGAGTGTGTGTGTGTGTGTGTGTGTGTGTGTGTGTGCAAATGGACACCAGAGATTGATACCAGTAATTATCCTCGTTCATTTTTCTGAGAAAATAATGAAGTAGTCACATCTACAGTTCATTGATAGAAGTGGTCTTAATAGTAAGGTTGCTCTGGAAAATCCTATCTCTACCTTTTGAGGCTGAAATTACAGGGGAGCCACTCTGCCCAACTAATTAATATTCATGTGGATTCTGGGGATTTGAACTATGCTCCTCATAGATGCCTGGCATGTGTCTAAACACTGAGCCATCACCACAGCCTCAAATTTATTTTTCCAAAGAATTCTTTCTAGGAAAGAATGTTCAAAATAAAAAGATTACTTTGTTCTTGTTATTTTTAAAATAAACAAAATTGAAAGATATGTGTGTGTGTGTGTGTGTGTGTGTGTGTGTGTGTCTTTTGGTCACTTCTTGCAAAATTTCCAAGTGTTATCTCTTTGTCATACATAGATCTGAAGCAGTATTTCCGCAGATGAGTCTCAGGAATTTTGGTATATTTAAGGTGTCCATGCAGAGGACTTCATTACACATGTTAAATGTTTTAGAAGTGCTTTGGTTTAAACCACTTCCCCAGTTTCTTTGACCATGAGACCAGTTTTAATAGTTTCACTTAACATCTGTTCACAACCAACAGAGTATCATTTGAGAGTCTTACTTTTAGTGACTCTCCAGAAACTCAGTATTTGGAGAGACATTTTTGGTCACCATGGCTATGTGTGGAATCTCAACACATGGGCATTCCTGTGGGTCTGTGACTAAAGTGACCTCTCCTGGCACCCACAAATTCTTTTCTGTCACCATGTGACAGTGTCTTCCATACTTCTTCCTTCAGATTGTCTCATTCTCTCCATGCATATTAGCTGTTGCCATGGATGAATCAGACACCCACAGAGGCATTTCTGTTGTTCTCACCCCTGATTCCAGAGCTCCCCACATCACCCAGGAGAAATCTCTAAAATTCTAAGTAACAGGAATGCTTTTCTCAAGCTTTAGGGACTCAGGATTCGAGGGGTTGGGAGGCTTGCAGCCAAGTTGCTTTGTTCTTCAGTTCATATTATTTTTGCATTTCCCCAGTCATTCAAAGCTGTTTCCCTTTATAACTTATCCTTATAGTACTACTTTGTTTCTTATGTATGATCTTGGGAGGGAGAATTCACCTTTTACCTTAAGTAGCTTTTGAAGTATTTCATACAAGTTAGTGAAATGTACCTCTAAAAGTAATTTCTACTGCACACACACAGACACGCAGAATCACACACACACACACACACACACACACACACACACACACACACACACACACACACACATACACCATGGAAGATGCCCATAAGGCACTGAAAGAGAAAGTTCTCTTCCCCCTTTCTTTGTTGTTTGGAAGTATACATCAACCCTGGCTGCAACTTACAACCTTGTGATCTTTTCTAAACACCAACTTTAGAAAGTCTGACTAAATTGCAGAGTCCAGGAATCAATTCCTAAGTGTCTAGTTAATTTGATTGTGTACATCAGACTACAGAAACACTTATTTAAAACACAGTGAGGAGTACTGGAAAGTGTTATCAGTTATGAAAACATCACAAAGCCCAAAACACTTAGTTACTCCCCCAAGAATGACTACACCTTGTCACCCACAGCAGCCATTTATCTGGTCACCTACTGCTCTTTAAATAAATGTTCTTTTCACATATTTGGAGAAGTGAGATAACACAGTAAAGTTTGCTCCTGTCCACTGAAATCCTTGCCTGGGTGAATGTGAAAATAGATCTATGAAAGGCAGTCACTTTGAGGGTAAATGATATCAGTAGGATGTTATGCTTAGGAATTTATATCCAGAGATAGACATTTGTGCTGGGCTAGATTTATGTCAACCTGACACAAGGTGGACTTATTTGAAAAGAGGAAATTCTATTGAAAAATAAGCCTCCATAAGATCTGACAGTAGGACATTTCTTAGTGGTTGGGAGGGTCCAGCCCATTGTGGGTAGTGCCATTCCTGGACTGTTTATCCCAGGTTCTATAAGAAGACAGATTAAATAAGCCATGGTGAGCAAGCAAATAAGCAGCACACCTCCATGGCCTCTGCACCAGTTTCTGCCTCCAAGTTTCTGCCCTGCTTGAGTTCTTCTCCTGACTTCATCAATATTGAACTACAATGTAGAAGTGTAAGCCAATAAACTCTTTCCTCCTCAACCTGCTTTTGATCACTGTAGCCATAACAACCCTAACTAAGACAATATTAAACCAATTCCATGTACTCAGTACAGGTTACTATCAAGACTTGTGCTTGACTCTGATATGAGGAAAGGCAGAGCTTGTGGGCTGTTAGTGAAAGCGGCTGCAGTAGCGTTTTAAGAGAGGGAGTTAGCAAGTGACATAAAAGCAGAGAAGTTAGACAGGGGGAGAAGAAGTGCCACATCTTGTCCTTGACTCATGACTTTAAATTGCAGTCTTTTTCATCACTTCAGAGTCAAGAACTAGTTATTGTCAGGATCCAGAATAAATGCAATTCCTTCATTGAAGCCTGTCTTTCCTCCATAACATTCTTGCCAAAAACTTACTATCAAGTGCTTTTTTTTTTTTTTTAAACCAGAGTGCCAGATCGCCATGCCAGTCCTCATATCTTAACTCTTTTCATCAAGGGAGCTTGATGCAATGTCTTGACATATGGTGAGCTTCAGATATGTCTATAATATAAATTTCATAAAAAGATCCTAATGGATCTATTATCTGCCTTGGAATGAGCTTGAGAAATTCAATATCCTTCACAAATACAGTTTGCTTAACAGCATGAAGTTATTGTCAGTATGCAGATAATAAGCTCAAAGCTCAGCTTTGATGATAGAGTAGCTATGGTTCTCACATTACTTTTCGAATAGAGGGAAAATGATTGCTATGTTGGAAACCATTTCTGAGCAAGAGAAAAGGTAGGAAATATTTAATAAGATCAATGATGAAGCATCTTTACTAAACAAGCTTCTTAAACATATTTAATGCCTCCTCTTAATTTTCTAAAAGCAGTAAGTAATTTCTTAAAAGAGAGTACCTTCTTTCCATCATTTGCACAGTGTTCTGTGAATCTATGAATCCCAGTGCTTCTCTGCTCCCCCATATTGGAAGTCTCAAAGGAATGCAGAGAATCAGGCTTTGCCCACCTTTTCCAGGAGGCATGAGTCACCCTCATCTGTTCACTTCGGAGAATCAGTCAGCTGGAAAGCTTGCAGCTGGTGACAGCACCCTTGTCTTGTTACCAGAATGTAGCCCAAGGTTTTAAGCCAAAATGCATTTAGGAGTAAGAAAGAAAGGAAAAATGTGTGGTGTATGCTGAGTGTAATGTACTGATGGTTAGTAGAGATGGTTACAAGTGAGAAAAATTTACTTTCTAAATACAGATATTTAAATTTAGTACCTTCCAAACAAAACATATCTAGGGGCTAATGTAGTCTAATGGATCGGGCACCATTGAATGCCTACTCATTTGGGTTTTGTAGCATTTCCAATTTAAACCTCTGTCTGCCCTCCTCAACTGCTCTGTCAAAGTATATAACTAAGGTCTGCTTCTATTTCGTGACCAATGGATGATGGCTGAGATTCAGGGTGTTTTTCTTTTGGTTGTGTACACAGATTTGGGCAATCAGTTGTATGTAGAAGTACCCTGTTGTGAAAAAAAAATTCTTTTTTCTATTGTCCTCTTTCCCTCATCATTCAGGCCTGATCTCAGGAATTATACTCAATCCCCTTATTTGAGAAGTGCTTCCTTAGGGGTTCACGCTGAACACAATTGTATCAAGAGTGGCTCTATAAATCAAACCATCTGAGTGAGGTTTTTAAGCTGGTTTACTCAGTGATATAATGGCAGTTTGCATGCATTCCACTGATGGCAAGTGGAATGGTGGTCATCCATGGCCTACAATAACCTATATTAGCATAATATTACCAAGGCCTTCAGCTGAGGTTAGTTGATGGGAGGCTCAAGTAAAAGGTGAGGGTTGTTTTTTTTTTTTTTTTTTAGGGCAATAAATAAATAAATAAATTTTGACTACAATGTCTCTCCTAACTGCATTAGAAACCCATGATATCCAAATGCTAAGTGAAAAGTTGGCTTATGCTGTAGTACTTGAAATGAGACACATTTCCTGCAAGATGCACTGAAAATTAAGTCCAGGATATAGCTTTAGCCATAGTTACCACCATGATGAGATAATAGTGGGATCACGCGACTTACATTGGAACTATTTGAGGAACTTATCCTGGAAATTGGACACCTTGAAGTCTTCTCAATGTTCCAAGGTGGCCAAAGCAACTCTTCCCCTCTAGAAGACTCTCTCCCTTCCCAGAGGTATGTAAATGGCATTAACAAAGATACTATTCACTTTCCACAGTACTAGTTCATATTAAGATCTACTTCTCTCTACCTCCAAGCCTCCCTCAGCTCTCAGCAGATAGTCAGGGAAGAACCACAACCTCTGTTCTAGGAGAAATGACTATTATAAAAAAAGCTATTATACTTAATAGATTTTCAGGACTCTGAAGAGTAGGTTTGAAGCATGTTGACCTAGAATGGGGAAGGCTAATAGGTGGTTAGATTGGGATTACCGACAGACAAGAATAATTCATTTTTAACTTGGCTTTCAAATACTAGGATCATCTCAGGATGATCTTAAGGTTCTTGTCTTGAGTCTAAGTTTGGCATTAAGAATCTGGGATGCATTTTTATAAGTTTCAAGAAAATGATGGCTTTCAGTAAATGGAGTAGAGATGCTAGTGCTGTCTTAGTGTGGTACTGATGAGAGGTGAGAAGGTTAAAGGAGAAAGGAGTCAGTTTTGGTTCTTATGGAAGGGCTGGAAACCTCTCACCTGCTATGTTCACTGAAAGAAATCAGAGGACACTTCTGTAATCAAGGCAGTAAGGTACATAATGGTCATGGGGGCACTGAAAGTTTCTCAGAGGTTTGATGGAAGTAGCTGTCTTGGTGAAAAGGGCAGCCATAAAACCAGACCCTATGTTGTTCCTGAGAATGACACCAGTCTCAGAGCCTGGGACTCTAGTAGTTTACTGATCACAGCTGTTGCTGACATAAAGTCTATCATGACTCAGAGCTTTCATTGATCATACAGTAATGATAGAAGCAGATGCAGAGATCCATAAGCAAGCATCAGGCTCAGCTCCAAGAGTCTAGTCAAAGAGAAGGAGGAATGGTTATATGAGCAAAGGATGATCAAGATCATAAGGGAAAATCTACAGAGACAACTGAACCAAGCTCATGGGCACTCATGAACTTTGGACTAACAGCTATGGAGCCTGCATGGGACTGAACTCATTCTGCAATGAGAGACAGTTGTGTAGCTTAGTCTGTTTGAGGGCCCCCTGGCAGTGGGATCAGGATCTATCCCTGGTGCATGAGTTGGCTTCTTGGAGCCCATTTACCTAGGGTAAGACGCCTTGCTCAGCTTTGATGCAGTGAGGAGGTCCTTGGCCCTGTGTCAACTGCATTTTACCAGGTTTTGCTGACTCCCCAAGGAAGGTAAGGCCTTCCTTGGGAGGAGGCGGTTAGAGGAAGGCTAGGGAAGAGAGATGGGAGAGGGAACTGTGGTTGGTATGTAAAATAAATTAATTTTTTAAAAAAATTATTTATGTACTTTTATTTGTGAAGCTTTTTTTCATATCTACCACTGCTCCCCCTCCCTTCCCTCCTTCCAGTCTCTCCCAGTTGTCCCTCGGTCTCCCCCTACCCCATGCTCCCATTCATTCCCCAAGGAGGGCAAGGAGTCTCTAGAAGGGTCAGTTCAGTTTGGCATATCCAGTTGAGGTAGGTCTGAGTCCCTAATCCTAGTATTAAGGCTGGGTTAGGTCTTCCTCTATAGGGAATGTACTCTGAGATGTCAGTTCATACACCAGGATCATACTCTGATCCTACTTCAAAAGGAGCGGCAAAGTGTGGTAGGTATGTAAAATGAATAAAAAAAATTAAATAAAAAAAATTTACTATGACTAGGTCAGGGTATCACTTTAAATGTATTAACGGGGATCTATTTTATCGGCTAAGAGGCTACTGTGTTTCTAGATGTGAGACAGCTAGACAGCTGACTTAGGTTGATTATTTGTATTATTCTATTTCTGAATATGCAGAAGTGAGCAGAAGTGTGATATCAGTAATCACAGTGGAAATTTGTGGTCTTCCCTCCAGTTTCAATATTTAAAATGAAGCCTATCCAAAGGGAAGCTAAGTGCCATTGGAAAATAACCTTGTAATGATACCTAAAATAGGTAGACAAATACTGAACATCTCTCCCAGTCCCTCTCCATAGGGATCTCATTTCACAGAATACAAAGAAATGGGAAATGCAAAGATTTTTGTGAGCACTGTTAAATATAGAATCCAACCTTTCTGTTGCTGGTACACTCAAAACTTCATCAAGAACTCCAGGTAGAGTAGTGGTTGGCCATATGAGAATAAAGACTAGGTGATACACTGAATTTTAGTTCACCTACTTTCCTAGTCTTCATTTAAACAATTATCTAGGGCAACTGATAGTCTTCACAATGGTTAACCCTCTGTAGTGAGAATGGACACGTAGAGTCCTCTGAAATTTCTATCAGCATTCCAGGAGAAATTGTAGAGAGTTCTACTACCAACAGCAAGGTGATGATCTTCTTTCATCCCCATTGAGCTGACCTGTGTGGGTCTGAAAAAGAGCAGCTGGATCATCAGAAACAATGAGTAAACTACTATAAATGTAAGTGGTGATAGTTATGGAGACTTGCATGCAAAACATGGTACCTTTAATGAAACAGACTGACACACATCCTACCCTTTGCATGTAGTTATTCATCTGGGGAATGCATTCTCCTAGAGTAGGGCTATAAACTATAGCTTATAAGCCAAATTACTTCTACCAGAGAATATACAAGTTTGAAGAGTTTCTCAAGAATCAGGGGGAAAGTTTCACTGATCATGTGTGTTAGCCAGTCTCTCTTATTGATGTCTTTTATTGGACAATGAGTAGAAGAGCAAAGTGATAATAGCAAAGGGGCAGAGACTTACATGGGCTCCCTCTTATCAAGTTGATGTCATTTTTAAATGACCAACCTACCAGCATAACAGGCTGCAAAAATTGGTCTCTTGGTTTCAGAGTGACCTCCTGCTTCTTCTACATGTATGATATCCATGTAAAAGACCCACTGTCCTTGTAAATACCCCTTGTATTTATCCACTTCTTGCCATCTAGATGCCACCTGCTCAGACTTGACCCACATTAAATTTCTCCCGGTCGTTTCATCAACCCTCTCTTCCTAATATCAGCTAATGCTGCCTTTAGACTACTGTCCTCCATCTATCTTAGACACCTTGCCAAACATTATCTTAGTAAAGGACAAATTTAATTATGTCATTCACTGCTGGAACCTTTTTCATATATATGTATTGACCTTAATAAGTCCAAATTATGAATCCTAGCTATGAGACTCTCTAATACTTAATTTCTGTTTTGACTCAGCTTTTTTTTTATCATTTTCTATTTCCTCTCTTATGGTAATTTCCAATAACAGTGAACTACTTTCATTTCCTTAAAATGGAGCCAGGCTTTTGTGTAACCTGTCTAAGCACCCTCACGATTTTATTTGATCCTACTCGGCTTTGAGACTTCAGAAGCAACAGCACGTTTCCTGGACCATCTTTCTGGACCCTTGAAAAGCAAGCTGAGATTCTCACCCTTTCTCCTCATATCATTTAACTCCCTCTACACTCTCTGTGATGTACTGGTCATCTCTAGATCTCCCCCAATATTCCTATTATCCACTAAAAATCAAACACTCAACAAAATGTTTGCTGAAAGAATTAATGAATTATGTTTTTCTTTACTTTCTAGTGATTACTTTATAGTATCATTTTAAAAAAATCTTATTTTTATTCCATATTTTTTCAATGTACTTACATCAGATGAAATAGCATATAAACAGCATGGAACTGATTGGAAGCTCTACCAAAGAGAGTTTAAATAATTGAGGTTAACTTCGGACAAGTGGTGTTTTAGACTGTTTTGGGTTGCCTTAACAAAATACTCTAGTCTGGGTAATTGATATAGTGTTTCAGCACTCTGGAAGCTTGAGAAAGAAATCAGCCTCATGCAAAAGGGACAAATCATTATTTGGATCAAAACAAAACACCCTAAGGAACTGGATGGTTGTTTTTCTTTTTATGATAACCCAGTCCTGTGGAGTTATGAATCAATTTCTTTGAGATCTTAACCTCTCTGAAGAGAAGACATTAATTCATTCCAAGGACTGGAGCCCCAGTGATCTCATTATCTTCTATAGAGTCTCAATTCTTAAATATTACATAACTTCATTGTTTTGAATTGATGACAAAAGTCTTCAACTTGTTTAAATCTTTGGAGAAGCAGATTGTTTCTAAACCTTGTCAGTGAGAAACTCTATAACAATAAGCTGAGTGCTACATATAGATTCATAATCATCCTTGTCTTTCTACATTTTTATGTTTTGAAAATCTCATGTTGTCTCTATGTGATATATCACAAGGCAAAGCATGCTTTCTCTTGATCACTCATGGCCCTGGCTGTTATGTGACATAATAATCACGCTTTAGATTTCATAATGGCAGATAAACAGTCAGTGATGCTCAACAACTTACATGCTAAAATGGAGCTCTCTTGGGATATTTGCAGCCCCCATTTCACCAAGTGACCACTTATTTGCAGTAGTGTGTGTGCACATGGGACTTCTTTAACTTACAGGGACAAAACCTTTCCATCTCAATTTAGATCTACTATATTTGGCCAGCCCTCTGCAAAGAAACAAATTCTGCTGAAACCAAGTTGCTACAGATGTGTATACAGTACCTGGTTAGAAATCAGCCTTTCAACTCAGAAATGTGGGTTCCCACATTCATCCTGTTTTAAATGACCCTAATACCCAGTCTCATATATAACAAAGGAAAAACACCATCATATTCCTAAGGCTGGGGGAGAAATTAACTGCACTGTAAGATGTGGAGTTTGGTGCCTGTCGATGAGTGTTTCCTAAAAGCCTAGGACAAGGAACACATCTGATTAAAAGGATCTTAGGAGTCTGGATATTCAGTAATGGTGGGGATCAAGGAACCAGGCAGGGTCAGGAGAGAGGAGAGGCCATTTCTCAGTGTACCTTTTATTAAGCTTCTGCTTCTGAACTGGTGTTCAGAACTCTAGGCTAAGAGCCAGCAAAGCAGAAATAAATTGTGATAGACTCAGTTCTATCATAAAAAACCTTCTCAGTAAACTGCAGGGATGAGACAGCAGGAAGATCCATGGCTGATACCCTGCTCTTAGAAGACTTCCATAATTCACTGGATGCATGGGGATGCTCAGCACATAAACAGATAATGACATAGTGACTCACTTGTCAGGCAGAAAACTTGATTGTTTTAGTTTTCTTCCAACAGTGAACAGAATCATAGTAAATTGTTTTCTTAATGCAATTCCGGAATAAACTGAAGGTTAATTTGAAGTTAATCTCACATACTGAAAAATACTGGCTTCTGTGGAATGAATCAAGTAATCTGAAGACTTTTTTTTCCTGGTATAAGAATTTAAAACAGCCTGCTGTAGGCAAATGTGTGCAAATGTGGCTATCTACACCCCTCATCAGAACCACTACCCCACAAGCCTCAGTCTATTTTCACAAACCACCCATCCCCCAACCTCAGCTGCTTCCTGAAACACAAACTCTAGAAAGCCTCAACAGAAGAGGTGAGTTACCCTCCTCCCACCTGGCCAGACAGGCCATCCAGAACAGTCCCCAGGTCTGGACAACAGGGCACAAAACATACTCCCCCAACCTGTAATAGTACCAGTTGCAGGCAAATATCCAGGAAGTCTTGAAAACCTTAAAAAGACCAAAAAGAATTATAGAAATACAAGGAGAGGAATACCAGGTCAAAGGCACAGAAAATATATTTAACAAAAATCATAAAAGAAAACTTTCTCAACCTAAAAAAAGAAAATGTCTATGAAGATACAAGAAGTTTACAGAACACCAAATAGAATAAATCCCCCAAAAGTCTGCTCTCCACATAATAATCAAAACACTAAACATACAGAATAAAGAAAGAATTTTTAGAGCTGCAAAGGAAAAAGGCCAAGTAACTTATAATAGCAAACTCATCAGAGAAACACTTGACTTCTCAAAGGAGATTATTAATTAATAAATGGGACCTCCTGAAACTGAGAAGCTTCTGTAAGGCAAAGGGCATGGTAAATAAGACAAAATGACAGCCTACAAAATGGGAAAAAAATCTTCACCAACCTTACATCTGACAGAGGACTAATGTCTAAAATATATAGAGAATTCAAGAAACTAGAGGCCAAAAGAAACCCCAAATAATTTATTTAAAAAATGGGGTTCAGGGCTAAACAGAGAATTTTCAAGAAAGAAGACATTAAAGATTGCTCAACATCCTTAGTCATCAGAGGATACAAATCAAAACAACTCTGAGATAACACCTTACACCTGTCAGAATGGCTAAGATCAAAAATGCAGATGACAGCCTATGCTGGAGGGGATGTGATGCAAGGGGAACACTCCTCCCTTGCTGGTGAGAGTATAAACTTGTATAATGGTTCCTCAGAAAACTAGGAATCAGTCTATCCAATGATTCAGCAATACCATGATTGGCCTTATATCCAAAGGATGTACATTCTTACCTCAAGGGCTCAACTATGTTCATAGTAGCATTATTCATAATAACCAGAACCTCGAAACATCACAGATGCCCCTCAACTGAAGAATGGATTAAAAAATCGTGGTACATTTACAAAATGAATTACTACTCAGCAGTGAAAAAAATGACATCCTGAAATTTGAAGGTAAATGGATGGATCTGGAGAGAATCATTCTGAGTAAGGTAAAACAGACCCAGAAAGATAGACACAGTATGTACTCACTCATAAGTAGATTTTGGACATAAAGCAAAGAATAGCCAGGCTACAATTCACAAACCCCGAGAAGCTAGGTAACAGGAGGAACTTAAGAGAAATACAATGGATCCCCCTGAGAAGGGGAAACATTTCCTGATTTAGTTGGGATCATACAAGGGAGGAAGCAAGAAGGAAAGAGATTATGAGAGAATGGGATGTTTGAGGAGAGAGAGAGAGAGAGAGAGAGAGAGAGAGAGAGAGAGAGAGAGAGAGAGAGAGAGAGAGAGATCGAGAGAGAGAGAGAGAGCAAAGAAATATCTATCTTGATAAAGGGAGCCATTGTGGGGATAGAGAGAAACCTGGTGCTAGGGAAACATCCTCGAACTCACAAGATGTCCCCGGCTAGGATTCTGAGCAATAGTGGAGAGGGTGCCTAATTGAATGTCTTCCCTAATTGTCACTGTAGAACCTTCATCCAGCAAATGATGGAGGCAGAAGCAGAGATCCATAGCTAAGCATAGAGTCAAGCTCCCAGTCCAGCTCCAGAGAGGGAGGAGAGATTATATGAGCAAAAGGATCAGGATCATGAGGAGGAGACCCACCGAGAAATATTGGGAGCTCACAGACTCTGAAATAACAGCTGAAGAACCTTCATGAAAAGAAATTAAACCTTCCAAATGTAGATGACAGTCTAACAGTGTTTGAGGTTTGTGGAGCCTCTTGCAGTTGAACCACAGTTTATTCCTGGTGCATAAACTGGCTTCTTGGAGTCCACTTCCTACAGAGAAACACCTAACTTAGCCTTGATAGCAGAGGTAGTGAGTGGGTCCTACCTCAACTGGATATGGCAGACTGAACTGACTCATCTTGGGGTTCCTTGCCATCCCTGGGGAATAGATGGGGGGATAGGGTTGGGGGGAGGCTGAAGGAGGATTGGGAGGAGGGGAGGGGGTGCAGTGGTAGGTATGGAAAAATACTTTTTACATAAACAAATTTAAAAAATAAAATAAAAATCCAGAAAAGGATGTTTGTTGAAATTTCGTGAAACTAAAAGGCTTCTTTACCACCCAAAATCACTGTTTGAGTGGAGAAGCATCCTACAGAATTGGGAAAGATCTTTGCTAGATATACATCTGAAAGACTATTGGTATCCAGAATAGACAAAGAACTAAACCAAAACAAAAATAAGAACAAACAAACAAAAACTACTAAACATCAAGAAAGCAAATATCTCTACTTAAAATTTGGGTATGGAAATAAACAGAGAGTTCTCAAAAGAAGTCATTCAAATGGTCAGTAAATATTTTTTCAAAGTCCAGTATCAGTGAGGTCTCATAGACCACAAAACATTATAGGTCATTGCTACTATTCTTAGTAACCTTTCAGAACTTGATGCTAAGACTCTGTTGCTGAAGATGCCACATTTTCATGTCACAGGACATAGAGAAATCAAGTTGGTACCAACCCAGGAAGCTTTATTCATACTGGTTAGCTTTCATAATTCTACTAGAGAAGAGGAAGTCTTATCTAGCAGTTACTCGTAAGGGTTACAGTAATGAATGGCCTGGCAATACACCCCCATTGGTGCAATACTAGCTTGAAGTAGCTTATTATCTTATGTCTTCAGTCAGGAGAAGATAGCAATGAATATTTCATGCTTGAGCTCAGATCACTTTTAAACTCATACAAACCTAGGAAATGGTCACCTCAACTGGCTCCCATCGTCTCAAATCACAAAGAAGCCCCATGCACCATGTGAATGATGTGGTTAATTATTTGCAATTCAGTGCCTAAATGTTTTCATATGATGTGGGGTCTCTCTCTCTCTCTCTCTCTCTCTCTCTCTCTCTCTCTCTCTCTCTCACTCTGTGTGTGTGTGTGTGTGTGTGTGTGTTCACAACTGTAGTTGCTGGTGGAGAGCAGAGACAGATATTGAAATCACTTCCTCAGGCCCTCACTTCTCCATCTTAGCTTTGAGGCTGAGTTTCTCACTGAACTAAAGTTCACCAGTTGGTTAGACTGGCTGATAAATGAGTCCCAGTGATCTTCCTGACTCTGCTTCCCCAAGACTAGGGTAACAGGCATGTGCTGTCATTCCTGGCTTTTCAGGGGGCACTAGGGAATCAAAACTCAGGTCTTGTTTGCACATCAAGTACTTTACCCACTGGACCACTTCCCCAGATGTTCTTCAGATGCTTTTCTAGAGCTGATCATATGAAAAGGATGGTGTCCAATCTCCCACCCCAGTTGGAATTAAAAAAAAATCTTAGCCTCAAAGAGGGCTTGCCCTCTACCAGTACATCCACTACATCAGAAAGACAGCCACTGCTATTCACATTACCAAGTCACTGCAAACACTGATCTAACCCAGCCCTTGTTAGCCTCACTGAGATGCCTAAGAGATCCAACCTCATCTTCCCCTTCTAGTTCATTCAACTGGGTACTTCATGTAACTCCGTAATCCTTAGAATGTAAGCAGCACTTCAAATGACCAAATAAATACATCATGGCTATCAGAAACCAGATGCTTAGCACTGTTATCATCATCGTTCTTATTCCTACATCTCCTCTTTTAAAGAAACTGCATTCATTTTCATCACATGGATGCCAGAAAAGCAAATGAGTTTTGAAATAAAGATGGAGGTACAATTTGAAGTATGGTTAATTCATGTATTCATCATCCTGACACCCACAGGCTAGGACATTGTTTTTAGACTACTTATAGTAGTCTTACTTCTGCTATTGTTTCCGAGGAGCTGAAATCCTAGATTAAAGAATCTAGGTTTATATAAAATAAACACATCGGCATCGTCTTCAATAATTTGCTATTGATGTGCTGAATTGTGGTCACATATTTACACAGTCCACATTCAAATGAGAGAAAGATCCTATTTCCACCATTCCTGAAATCATCTCAACTGATGATGTAGAAAGAAAAAAATTAAACTCTTTCATAGAAGGTATTTTATTCTCTTGTCAGATAAAATAGTGTTTTAAAGGCTTGGATTAGTATCTTTTGGATAAACAGTGATTCTGACTTAAAGTTCATGTCAGTATCAGTCAGGGTTCTCCAGAGGAATCTACCAATAGAATAAACACACATAAAGAGAGACTTTATTGGCCTACATGGTAAGATCTGGGTAGTCCAACAATGTCTGTCTTCACCCTGGAGAGGCTGAGAACTCAGTAGTTGCTCAGTCTATGCAGCTGAATGTCTCAGTAGTCCCAATTGGGCACTAAAGGAGCTTGAGAATTCTTGGAGAGTCCCAGGCCATCAGTCTTGGAAGGCCATAAGAGCTAGGTTCTGATATCTGGGATAAGGTTGTGACAGCAGCAATGACAGTAGACAGTGATAGCAACTGGGTAGATGAACTCCTGAACACGCCACAAAGGTAAACATGCAAAAGGCAGAAAGACTTTACCCTAGATGCTCATATATATTGGACATCAAAAGAAGATGCTATACCTGGCTGCAGTTGTTGAATTGGGCTGAAACCAAAGACCAGCACAGGAGGTTTACCTGCCAGTTCTGATGTTCCCTCAGACAAACACAGCAACTAGAGCATTGAGCTGGCTGAGCAGAGCTGCAGGCTATGAGTACTGGGCAGCAGAGGAGGAACATGGCTGTGGCTGGAAAGTGCCCCAGCCAGCTTCAGGGCTTAGAGCTGAGGCTCCATGAGGGCCAGCTGTAGGGAGTATGCCCCACATTGAACACCAAATATAGCCAGATATTAATCACAGCCAATTGATTGTAGGTTAATATTTATTAAAGGAGTTAATAGTAACTTACAATAGGGAATAGGCAGGAAGACTGGAACGATCCATAGAAGGAATGGGTCTTCTTTCCAAGTGATGGGAGAGCAGAGAGCACTGTAGATGTGCACCCCATATTTAAGCTGCTCCCAGTCCTGCCTCAAAGCTACAGCCTTGAAGGTCATGCCTACTTTAGCCAAGAGGTCATCCCTCTAGGTCAAAGTAATGCACTTGATTCCCACTAAAAGGAGTTGTTCACATTCAGGGGTAAGTTTTCAAGCTTCAGTTAATGTAGTTAAGAAAATCTCCCATGGGCACACCCCAATACAAACTAGATAACCTCTCACATGTGCACTTAGTGATCCTGGACCTTGTCAAGTTGATGATATTAACCATGGCAATATTTTTCTTGGCACCATTTCTCATCTTAGATGTCTATGGCTCAACGGACCCTTTATACAGGAAGGGTTTTTTTTTATTACCCTTGTTCAAACTCCCATCCCCCTCCTGCCCTTCCCAGTCACTCTCTCTTCTCATCTCCTCCCCAGCAAGGGCAGGAGGTCCCAAGGTCCCAAGGTGGCTTAGTTCAGCATCCACTCCAGGCAAGTCCGAGTTCCTCATCCCAACATCAAGACTGAGTCAGGTGTTCCTCTGGAGGGAATGGGCTCCAAGGTGCCAGTCCAAGGTGTTTCAGATCCCAAGCTGTTCAGTGATTGTGGTTTGCAGCTTGGGTGGCAGCTAACAACTGTCTATAGTTCCAAGATTTGACATCCTTACACAGTTATAGAGACATACAGGAAGTTTTTATCCAGCGGTTCCCAGGTGAAAGGGAAAGCTTGCCTTCCTTGCACAGTAGTAAAAGGACTGAGATTGACTTGCTGGATCCTGCTGCTGTGCTTTAAGCAATCTTTATGTAGTTCTGGCTGTTGATGTCCATAATCAGTGTAGCTGTGGTTAGTCCTAGATGACTAGTGTGTTGTGTGAGGTGTCTGGCCCAGACTTTTGGGCCTACTTTCAAGGTTCGGTCTACAGTCCCACAGAAACACACAGACACTTACAAGGGCCCAGGCATACAATTTGCTAACGCTTTAGCCTTAAACTAATCCATGATTCTTAATCTTGCTCAGCCATGAGCCTCGGTACCTTTCCTCAGCAGCATTTCAACTCCTTTTTTCTGTATCTCCTAGCATCTCTGCTCTGCTCTGAAATGTCCCCAGAGTTTTCTTAGTCTGGGAGCCCTGCCCACACTTCCTGTCTGCTTTGGCCAATCAGCTTTTTATTAAACCAGTAGGAAGGACAAATACTTACAACGTACCAACATAATCCCACTATACTGATGGGTCCTCCTTTTGTTATGCTTCCCATATTTGTCCTTGCTAGAACTGTGTGTTTTCTCAGTTTTTGCTGCCTTTTCCTCTTGACCCTGGGCCTATATCATACCATGGTTTCCTTCCCACAGTCATCCATGATTGGCCCATTTGTGCTCATTTCTCTCTCTTGCCCATCAACCTATGGGAGTATCTGAGGATCTTTGGATTTCTGCCCTGCTTACAGAAGCAGGCCTATTCCTAGTTACCTTCTTGAAAGTATGTAGCTGTTGTTTTGATCCATGTAGCCACACCTAGGGGCTTTACCACATGGCTCCTACATGCCAGGAATTCTTATTTCACCCAGTGTCATATTGGGTTCACCACGGGGCATGCCAGGAATACTTACACCACTAACATAGCAGCATTATTTGTAATAACTGAAACCTGGAAAAAACTTAGATGCCTCCCCACCAAAGGAAGGATAGAGAAATTGTGGTACATTTACCCAATGGAGTATTACTCAATAGTAAAAAACAATGACATCATGAAATTTGCAGGCAAATGGATGGAACTAGAAAATATCATCTTGAGTGAGATAACCCAGATTGGAAAGATAAGAATGGTATGTACTCACTCTTAAGTGGATATTAGACACAAAGCAAAGATAACCAGGCTACAGTCTGGTAACTTTTGAGACTATTCATGAGTGACTCACAATTTTGAGTTCTATCTTCTAGTTAAAACTTGTCTTTTCTCTAAAGCACAAAACATGTTGCTTCAGTGGAGAGGTCTCCCAGGCAACAACATTATCAGAGTTTGAAAATTATTTTACTTTAAGGGCCTTAAGTGCCTTATTGAAGGCAATAAGAAAATAAGTTTATCACGCATATTTTGATTTCTTTTTACCTAATAATTCCATAACAGAAGAATATTGGAAGACATTGCTTTATGTCTAATGTGTTATTACTTTTCTCCTTGCTCTGATAAAATGCCTGACGTAAGTGATAGGGAGGGGTAGTTTATTCTGGCTTACTGTTTCAGAGAAATCTATTAGAATGGACAGGGCATGGCAGATTTCATGGTGGTGTGTGTGTGTGTGTGTGTGTGTGTGTGTGTGTGTGTGTGTGTGTGTGTTTAATTATGTTCCTTAATTAGGATGGGCCAGAGAAAGCATTCATGCCTAAACCTAGGGCAGATAGAACCTTCAAGAATTTACCCTAGTGATAAACTTAAATGAGTAGGATTTACATATTTCAAAGGTCCCACAAACTACCAAAATGGCATCACTAACTGGGGACCTTATATTCAAACAGTTCTGCAAACTACCAAAAGAAACACAACCACCATGCTCATACACATGAGTGTGTGGGAGACATTTCACATTCAAAACATAATGCCCAGGATATCAAAGGCAATGGTTTATTACTGCTCTTGCTATGGCTTAATGATGGGTGATAACTTTATGGGCTGGCAATGTCTTTGTTTCACTTAGACCTTTCCTGCCCTGTTTATTCAACACTATAGCATCACACTCACTTCCACATTTCAAATCCTACTAGGGACTTTTGGAATGCAAGAAAAAAAAAATCTGACTCTGGATCAGATGATGAAGTCTATTTGCTTCATATAACTAGTGTATGTACAGACTCACCATATCATTAGGATTCAGCTTCAGCTTTTAGGATCTTTGAGTTTTCTTTTCTTCTACATGTTGCTATTTAGTGATAACAAAATGACCAAATATATTTCAGGCATCTCACTGGCATATTGCATCATAGGGAACTAAAGAGAGAGCCGTTCACACATATAAACAACTCAAGTCACATACTTACCACTGAATCACTCACTTGGACTAACCTAATTTAGCTACTACCTACATGATTCATCCCTAAGCTAAAAACCACATGCCTGTGGCAGTTGATCATACCCAAAAGAGACATGTTTGGAGAGCATCTTATTTGAATGTCCTACGTAATTCACAGGAAGGTGTCTGTGCTCTGGCTCCTTCACTGTTTTGTCAATGAGCCCCATACCAAGTATTCAGGGAGGTGAGAAGTAACCAGTGATATTTACAGGATCTCTGAAAATTGAAATTATTGCCATGATGATAGTAGGAGCATACAAATCAAAGGCCACTTCTTCATTTCTTAGCGTCTTGTAAATCTCTCTTACTCTGGTGTAAACCTCAAAGAGGAAGGACAGTTCAGTAATGACTGGGGTGGAATTTCCCATAGCTCAGCATGTAGTCTGAAAGCAACAGTTTCACAGTGAAAATGCAATAGTATTTTTTTGAGATGTTAATAGAGATTGATGCTACCATGTAGATAGATCTGTGAATTATTAAAAATTGGTAGGGATGCAGGAAAAATGGCTCAGAGGTTAAGAGCATTGCTCTTCTAGAGGACCTGTATCCAGTTCCCAGCAACCAACATTATGACTCATGATTATCTGTAATTTTAATTCCAAGGGATCTGATTTTATTTATGTCAGGCCCATATATAGGGTACAAATACACATGCAGGCAAAACACTCCCACACATAAAAAAAAGTTTTAAAAATTTGGTTTGCGAGGGACCTACACTGAAAATATTTTTCATGAGTAAGTCATTAACTATGGCTGGAAATCCATAGGAGCACAGCCACTATTCTCAAAGTAAGATGAGTGGATCATCACTAATGTTGGGTTCCTACTGTTAATTCAGTATACAGCAAGTCGTCTAAGAGAGGTTCTCTTCTGCAGGAAAAATCATTAAAAACTTATTTTCCTTATGGTCTTATTTTCTGCTCAAACACAAATATCTATAGGAGTTTCTGGAATTAACTTCTACAGCTGTTGAATTATACCATCCTTACTCCATCCTACCAATTAACAACTCCCTCAAAAATAATTACAGTAACTCAAGAGTTACTGAAACCCTTAAGAATATTCCTTTCCAGGATGAAGGTAGACGCTATTCCTAAATCTCCAATCACAGATTCCAGTTGCATTATTTTTTATTGTCAGCAAGTCTTGGAGACAGGGTCAGAAATTTTAAGATAATTCTGAAATGAATTCCAACTTCAGCCAGATATCCAAGAATTTTGAAATACTAAAATATAGCAGAATAAAGTTATAAACTTTTTTGATTATGTTGAGTTTGAAATAGCACACATTTCCTAATTAATAAAGCATATATTTTTATTTAAAAGCTGAAATTGAACAATATGGAAGCTCTAGTTTATTCATCTATGTGTAGTGTACATATGTTTTGCTTGTATGTGTATATGTGAAAGAGATATTTGTGTGTGGTAGAAATGCTCTCTGTATGATGTAAATAAAGTAACTGATTTGGTCTATGCACAGCACCGTAGAAGTGGGTGGAGAATCAGAGGACAGACAGGTGGAAGGAGGGTGGAGTTAGTCAGTCGCCATCCGAACCCCAAAGGAAGAATATGTAAGAGAAACAGGTGAGCCACGGGCTGGGTTACGTGGCGGGTAGATTAGTAGAAATGGGTTGAATTAAGATGAAGGATCTAGCTAGTAATGTGCTTGAGACATGGGCCAAACAGTAAGAAGTTAATATATGTGTCTGATTCATTTATTTGGGGGACAAAAGCCGCCACGGGCCAGGTCCAAACCTCCGGGCCCACATGGGCCTGAGAAACCTTCTGCAACATTTGTGTGGTGAATGTGTGTGTGTATGTGTGTGTGTGTGTGTCTGCATGTGTGCATAGGAACCAGCAGACAAGGGTAGGGTCCTCTTCTATCACTTTTTGCTCTATTCCTTTAAGGCATAATCTCCCTGAATCTGGAGCTTGTGTGTTTCAGTTAGACTGGCATTCAGAAGCCCCAGGCATCCTCCTGTTTCCACACTCCTTGCAACACTGGGTTCCAGGCACAGGTGAGACCACATCTACCTTGTTGCATGGGTGCTGGGATCCAAACTCAGGACCTCAAGGTTATACATCAAAGGCTGTTAATTTTTGAGCCACTTTTCCAGCCCCTAGTTTGCTTGTTGAACACCTAATTGAAATATCATTTGAAGACTTGTAACCTGAATGTGTAAATAATCCACTGGCACTTTATGAAAGGCATCAGAAAATTATAAGCAAAAGGAAAACAGATTACAGGCTATTATACCTTTAATGATATGCAAATGCTGTTAACTTAGAACATGATGACATTACTGCTCCTCACTGGGGGAGGAGAATGGATTTAAACAATTCAAAATAACAGATGTCAATTTGTGTGTGCTGTGATCTAACAATAATGGATTAAAAATTATATATTGAATTGCATTTTGAGTTCTACACAGTAATTTCATACTAGCAGGTTCACACATAAACTGCCTACAGTTGAAGCGCCTCTCTTGCTCTCTGTCTCTCTGTCTCTGTCTCTCTCTCTCTCACACACACACACAGACCCACAAGGTATCTATCTATCCCTAGATCTTAAATTTATTCACTTTATTTGTATGACTGTTTTTTTATTCTGCATAAATGCATATGTACCATATGGATGCCTGGTGCCCTCAGAGGTCATGTGTGGGCACAGAATTTTCTAGAACTTGAGTACAGATAGTTATGAGCTACTATGTAGGTACCTGGGAACAGAATCCAGGTCCTTTGCAATAGCAGCAAGAGGCACAATTTAGAGAGATGAAACAATTTTGACTATATTCTCTTATATGTGAAACTGACTGATTTTAACTATCTCACTAAAAACATTTCTGAAATGACGTTTTCAGAAAAGCAAATCAAAGTACCCACAATAGCCAGGCTTCTTAGAAAGCAGGGGAAGTAATATGGGTGTGTCCTCCCTTTATTTTCTGGTCATAGGAGGTGTATACTTGGATAAGAAAATACATCATAGGTCAGGCTTGTTTATGAGTGAGAGAACACCGACCTGCAAAATTCCGTGGAAGAACATGATTGACCCCTAGTGGTCACAAACAGGACTTCCCCTCCCCCAACAAATGTATGAGGAATGAGACTTTTCAAAAAAAGAAGAAAAATCTTAACTGCCATATCATTTCTATCTCATCCAATATCTGACCTGCTTTGTGATTTCTAGGTATTTCTTGAGATTAGTTGCAGTCAGCTAATGTGATTAATGCTACACAGATGATCTCAGTGTGCTCCATCTTTAATTCATAAGGAGTATCAAAAAAGAATGAGATTACAGTGTTCAAATTTTTTCTTAAAAAAACTTGAAATAATTTGGATCTTATTCTAGGAAGATAGAATACTTTGAAAATACAGCTGTCTTTCCTATGCATAAAACATTGATTGCTTCCTTCCAGAGGTGTCTACATAGGAGGAGTAAATAAATTTAGTCCTAAATTGAACTAAATTTTCTAGAATAGTATAATGAAAAAATACAAATAGATATTTCTTAAAACAACGTCCTCATCTGGGGAGGTAAGTTGGGGGAGAAATGGAAGAAGTGGAGGGAGAGGAGGCTGTGGTCAGGGTATATTGTGTATGAGAAAAGAATAAAACGAAAAAAGAGAGAATGTGGTAAATGGACATGTTGTGTTACAAAATAAAATCTTGTGTCTTAAGGAAAACACCCTCCATGACTGAAAACATTTTAACGTATACATTGTATACTTTTAAATATATTAATAACTTACATTATTAATTGTTCAATATAATATAATTAATTATATTATTAAGTGTTCAATAGGAAATAAAGGTTGTCGAGAAAAAAAGAAACAAACAAAACTCCTGACACTCACTTTCAGTGAGAAAAAAGAAGGGACAGCGAAAGAGAATATTTAAAATGTTTTCCTCAGCTGCTGATTTCTAAACAAGGAAATCAAATGAAATGAACCCAAATGGTGCATTACTTTTGATGTGAGAAGATGACATGAGTGTTGTTAGTTGGCATTAGACATTATACAGAAAGGCACAAGTTCATGCTAGAAGGCTTACAAGGTTTTTTTTTTTTTTTTTGTCTGTCTATTTTCGTGATATGGAGTAAGTTTGTTGGTTATGTCTATGCAGTTGTATTCATGCTTTTGTTTTAGGAATTCTTTTGATTTTATAATGGGTTTCCACATAGATGAGTCTATGATCAAGTATTGCAAAGCCTTCTGGGATAGGATTAGCAACTGGGATAGGATTAGCTAGGAGAGAACAGGACCCTGAACATGGATAAGAGAATGATGAGTATAAGATTGGGTAAAAAGAAGCACCCAGAATGAGAGGGATGAGACATAAAGACAAAGAGAAGCCCATGTGTTTTGTATCACAGATTATATTTTGAAATCAAACTCATCTAGCTAAAAATAAAAAAAAATCAGCTTAGCAATGTCAAAACTGGTGAGTAGTGACATATTTATTACTCTAAAGAATAGACACCTATTGCCCTTGGAATACTTCTATTAGCTTAGCTCAAGGGGAAAAAAACAAGAATACAAATACAAAAACTTTGCACAACAAAAGATTTGCTACAGATGTTCTCAGGGAGATAATGTTTATAATTTGTACAAAACAAGGACTTAAATTCTATGTCTTTTACATTCTGTTATTCTGACTGAGGGCAGAAGAAGTGTGGTTAAAATGATCCAAACCATCACCAGCAATAAAAAACAAAAACAAAAAACCCCACCTGTGTGTAGTATCTTCTCTGGATTTCCAAAAATGTACATTTTGTTTTAAAATATCATTTTAAATAAGAAAACAAAATTAAAAGTTATATATGCAAATAAATTAAAATAAATATCTACCTGTATGTTGATGCCTTCAGTGTGTCTCTTCAGGATGGGGAATACCTAGGAACTGGCACTACTGAGAATTTCCACAGAGCCAGAAAACAGGACCTTGAAATGCCTTAATGCTATTTGACCTCTGAACAGTATAAAAGCCATGTCCTGAGACTGCTCCAACTGGTTCTCATTGCTGTAATCTACTCCTAGGGTACCCTGAAGTCACTTCTACTTCTTAGGTAGCTGTCCACAGTCACTGATGACAATAGCATAGCTACTAGCAATAAACAGCTCATGACAGTGCCCATTGTTTCCCTGTCTACCTGGTGAACACAGATGCTATCATGGACCACAAACACACCTGCTGGATAAACACCCACACATGTAAGATAAAAATAAAGAAGGCTTAAGATTAGGAGATACTATTGTTTCTGCAATTTATAGAAAGAAAGCTTTGGGGAAAATAATTGCAAATTTCCCAACAACTGTTCAGTGAAAGAACTGGCTTTCCAATCTAGGTGCTTAATCAAAATATACCAGGTAATTACAACTAGAAGTTCTCTTGCATCCCAGAAAGACTTTCAGTTTAATGGAGGAAATAATTGTAGACGGAAGTTTCTCAGTCCCACCCAGCCCTGTGGTCCAAACAAAACTCTCCCACCCATGGTCCCACTGCCACTTACAAATAATTACTCAGAGGCTAATATTAATCACAAACTGTTTGTCCTATGGCTAGGGCTCATTATTAACTAGTTCTTACAACTTAACTTAATCCATATATATATCACCACGTGTTTCATGGCTTTACCTGTGTTCCATTACATCCTGCTTCCTAGGCAGCAGGTCCCAGCAACTGCTCTAACTTGGTCCTTCTCCCCAGTATCTCTGCTTGGATCTCCCCCTGGCTATATCTGGCCTTTCCATAGGCCAAAGCAGCTTCTTTATTAACCAATAATAGCAACACATATTCACAGTATACTGGAAGACCATCCCACAGCAAATCTTAATGAGGAACTCTGAAAGTCTTTTTCAAAGATTTAAGAGTTAACTTTTCAATGCTGATTTCATTCAGTCATATCTAGAGTGCTCTGTTCTAAATTATATGAGAAACCTCCTGACTTCAATGGTGCCTTGCTAGCAGGTTTTGATAACCTGACTTTAGGTAAATTAACTCTACAATCTGCTAAACCAATGTCTTAGTGTTAATTATCTGATTACAATGTTCTTGTCTGTCATGCAAGTCTGTGTCTGCCATGTCTCTTATCTCAATAACTGACTAAAGAAAAACTCTAAGCCAGTCTTTACAACAGATCTATAAGTACTATCTGAATTATTAGTGATAAAACTCTCATTCCTTCTTTTGACTTAAACCCAACAACTATATTAATTTTCTATGCATAAAGAAAAAATAATTTTTTAAAACCATAAAATGTCAAGCCAAATCTGAAAATTAAGTCAGGATTCTCAGCTCAAGGTTTAAATCTTCATGATCTTAAACTCACTCAATCTACATATTAGTTTTTATATGTGTCCAACATGTTATTTCTGAACTTTTCACTTTTAAATGCATTTTATAGGCCACCAATACCTTACCAAAATTAACCAAACAGGTCAAATGATTTTAGTTACTCTAATTTTAATACTGTATCTTTAGTCTTTAAGCATATATATGTCTTGGAGTGCAGGCAGAATGAATTAACTATGTGAAAACAAACAAAAAAAATGCAGTGAATATTGCCTGGATATATAGCACCAAGGCAAGGTAGTTTTCTACTGTGTGCTGAGAGCATATCAATCCTTGTGATTATCAAGCCTTTGTTTCAGTATGTATAGCTCCAAAGTGGTATCAGGACACTTGTTAGCTAATCATTTCTGCATGAGGATAAAGAATATATAGGAAAGAGGAAATAAAGGGAATAAAGGGAAAAGTAGTGTAGAAATAAACCTTCAAAAATATTTGCTTAAAAACATGCTTACCCAGTGCCTACCTAAAGCTAGGCCAGGTGAATTCCACAGTGAAGATTTGAAATATATGTATATATATTTATATATATGTATATATGAAAAAAATATATATATTTGTCTGGATGGAAACTTACATCAGTTCTAACTAGTATGTATTCAACTATAAATTTAAAGAAAACAAGATCAAATACAAAGTCCATTTTCTTTTACTTTATACCACCCAGTGATTAGGTTCCCAAATCAATGTAAACTTTGTGAAAATCTCAGTATACATGGTAGCTTCAATATTGTTAATGAATAGATTAGAAATAGTATTTAGTAGTTACATTTGTTAAAGGCAGGTTTATAGCTATAGAAGAACTGGTGACTGACAGTCTAAATATCTAAAGATAGAATAACAACAAAATCATAACCATCAGACATAATGGCCACTGATTTAAAGACTAACACCCCTACATGCCTGTTAGGGGTTATGGGATAGAAACAAAGAATTTCTACCAACATGGACAGCCTCAAGTCAATAGAAAATAATGCATTTTATATAATGAAAGTCAATTTGGGAATTGTACAATGTACTTTTAAAATATTTCCATTGGGGTAAAGTATTCACTCAGAACATTTGGTCCTCCTATGCCAGATTTCTTTTCAAAAATACATTTTTTATTATATAATACTATGTAACTTAACCCACCTCTATCTTTTATCCTATAATCTCTAATTCTACTGTATCTCTTGTGGACACAGAAAGTATGTCTTTTCTTTGTCTTTGTGATTTATTGTGTTTCCTCGTACACAATTTTAATATGTTCCACATATCAGCTCTCCCTGTTTCAGTCACAAAGCAGTACAAAATTGGATCAGCGACACAGTTTAGACTAGTCAATGCCACTGTGATTCTGTACACTGTAAATGTCTGCTTTCCAGACTTGTTACTGAAGCCCATATTGCGCTCTAAAATACAGCGGATGAGCACCATCACGTGGAAAGGGGTAAAACATAGGATGAAGGTCAATGTGATGCTGGCAAGCAACTTTATAATTCTTTTCTTTTCACTATTTTCTGTGGCTTGGTTGTGCTTCACAGCTTGATATACTTTGTGGTTGCAGATCATGATGGTGATCAAAGGTAACGCGTAGCCCATGCATGTCCTAAACAGATTGAGATTGATCTGCCAATTCTCTAGAGGGTATTTGTCATAACACAGAGTGAAGTTAAGTTTCTCTGCACCACAGTATTCAACACTTGTTTCATCTTCCCACAGAAGGATACAGTTAAAGATGGATTCCAATATCCAGATTGACAGGCTGGCCATGAATGCAAATCTTCTCGTTCTTAGAAAAGAAAACTTCAAAGGGTAGACAACTGCTAAGTAGCGGTCCAAGGCAATGCAGGTGAGGAACGCAGTGCTGCTGTAGAAGTTCATGTATGTGAAGAAAACACTGCCTTTGCATAAGGCAGGAGAGAAAGTCCAGTTGTCCTTGTTCCAAGTGTAGTTGATCCACAGAGGCAGAGTTAATGCATACAGCAGATCTGATAGTGACAGACTGAAGAGGTAAATTCCTAGTTCATTTTTCTTTTTAGCTTGCAGGAAGGATACACATAAAGACCCAATATTGGCTGGGACACTGACTATAACCACAAATATGTAGACCACTGGGAACAAGTAGTGATCTAGGTCATGCTGTTCCTCAACACATGTGCTGTTCTTCATCATTTTTTATAGTGGCAATTACATTACTCTCTTAGGCTGTAAACAGGAAAAGAAGCCTTGCCTGTTGTAAGTTTTTAATGTTAAATTCTATTTTTGCTAGCAGTTTCTTTGTTTCTTTTAGATTTTCCTTGGTTTTTGAAAGTTCTAATCAATCACCAAGGCATCTAGAGAGTGGTTATAGATCTAATTTTTATGTAGATTATCACCACTCAAAGTTAGAATCCAGGCTCCTGAAGGTAACTTAAAGCAGTAAACTGAATTTCATCATCAGAGATCATTGTGCTCAATATCATGGGCTGCTCAGCTTTCTTGACAGGTCCCAGCCCCTCATTTTGTCCTTTTGGATCTTACAGGAAATTGGAGACTGGTACAAAGATGAATACACAGGTTTTATTTTCATACACTTTGGCATTCTTTTAATAGTGTCCTGTTTCTGTAATGAAAGATGAACTAGAATAGGTTAGATATTTATAATATATAAAGTATAAGTTATATATTAATATATAATATGTAACTTCATTAACATCATAATTTTGAAGCAGTTATTTTTTTGTTTGTTGATAATATCAACTATTTTAAATTACAAAAATATTTAAAACTATGAACTTCAATACATAAAATCAAACAGATGTTTTGTATATTTCAAATAAGAATTGTTCAAAGGATGCTAACTTATAGAAAATTATATTTTTCACCAGACAATGCCTAACAACCATAATCAAAGTTTGTTAAATAATTAAAGCTGTTTTGTTGGCTTAAAATAGAAAAGTCAGTTGTTTGGTTATAATGGGAAAACGTTACTTTATTTTGTTGTTTTGGAGTGTACATAAACTACATGTTCATATACTTTTTAAGTTTCAATCAGTATAAGGCACTTCAAAGTCATATTATTAAGAAAATATTTATAAATATTAAGAAAATTGTTAAGAAAGTATTTTCCTAACATGTGATAAAGTGGAATTTAAAATATAGTTCATTGAGCCTTAAACCTGGTTAGACAGCTTCTTGTGTTTGTCTTTTTTTTCTTTTGGGATGTAGCTCACTGTGTCAAGTGATGGGACAGAATCACCTTAATTCAGAGAAAATGTTATGCTTATCAACTTCCATGCTCAGAGCTGGCTAGCTCTGAAGTTTCCTTTGTAAAATGATGATGTCATAGAAAACTGATCCATTTTTTTTTCTTTTTTGCTGGTGGGACCACTTGCTAGTTTAAATAGTTTACATGATGGGACTGTCACAAAAGCTTTGAAGAGAATACTCTGACCCCCAGTGCTTGGTGGAGTCAGCCACCCTAGCTAAACATAAGTGTAGTCAGAAAAAGAAAGAAAGAAAGAAAGAAAGAATGAAAGAAAGAAAGGATATACAGTAAAGACAGATTCACAAAAGCCCCTCTAGTTTAAAATATACATAGGCTTAAAAAAAAAAGAAGTTCTTAAAAATAAAAAATAAGCCACATTAAAAAAATTAAAAAAGTCTAAATACTACATATTATTGTCTTGTCTTTAAATGTTTTAACTGTAAATAAAATAGTTAAGACTACTAAAAACATTTAATTGTAAATACTCTTAAATTAATCCAACCTATAATTTTATAAATAAGTTAGCTTTAAAATTAAAATGAAAAATATACTACTTTAGAAAGATTTTCTCTTCATTTCCACAAAAATAAAAAGCTATAAATTTATTCCTAGTTTAAAAAATAAAATTTAATTAAAAAAACCCTAAAAAAACTCCAATAAAAATAAATGGCCTAGATGATCCACCCTTTCAAAACATTATTGTTAAAATTTCCTCTAAACTCTATATCTGAAACTACAAAAAATCAAAAAAAAAACTGGCTGAAATTACTTAGCCTTAAAGACTGCTCCACTAAAGACTTGTCTATAATTCTAAATTTTTCTTTAGATCCCCATGAAATTGTCAACACCCCCATTCAACAAAAAATAGCCTAAAAACTATGCCCACATTCCCCAAAAATAAATTATAAATATTTGTGTTTGTTTACAGTGTTAGTTATAATTTGTTATAAATAATTTTTAAAAGGATATTTAAGTTATTTTTTTAAAAAATGTATAATAAAATTATGTATTACATTATAAATTATCCTGCCTACTAGTTTAATGAAAAAACTAATTGGTGAAAGACGGACAAAAAGTGTGGGTGGGGCTACCAAACTAAAAAAATACTCTAAAAACAAAAATGCCAAGAGACACACACACACACACACACACACACAAAAGCAAAATGATACTAAAACAAAAAATGAGTCAAATGGCTAAACAAAATAAAAATCATAAATTAATTTAAAAATAAAAAAATCAACAAGTTAGATGCCTAGGCCATAGGCCAATCAACATAAAAATATAAATGTCTATATAACTCTGTAAGGCTAAATATATTTCTATAAGATTATAAGTCTAAACCTTAAGGCTCAGCCCCAAAGTCCAAGCCCAAAACCCCATACAACAAGTGCCATTCTCTTTCCAAGTATTGATGAGTTCTAGGCACAGAAGAATTTGCCATCCCTCAGTATGATTGTGGCACTGGAATAAACCACATCCATAATATGTCTCACTCTTAAAAGGGAAAAGTAAAACTCTCAAGTCCTTCTGGCTTTATTGCACCTAGAAATATGGATAAAACGTGCAGAGCAGCCTATTAAAGCAATAGCAAAATATTTGTGATGGAAAAATCAAAAGCAGATCTGAGAAGGGAGTGAGCAAGAAACTGTGGATGTGCTGGACGTAGACATGGGTGGAAGAGGCAGATGGAGTCTCTGGATCACAGAAACAAGGCAAAAATTCACACCATGAGGGCAGAAAGTGCTCCACTACCATCATACACACTGGGATCTAGAAGGCTCTGGCTTCTGGGAAAGGGCAAACCAGAAAAGAAAAGATATTAACAGGTTCCAGAGACACTGTAGACAACAGGAAAAAAGCTGGCAAGTTCCTTTTTCTGGCCTGGTTTATTCGAACAGCTAAAGCAATAGTGTCTAGCTGATTCTCACTTGGAAAGAACCTGAGTCTACACCATTAGTTTGGTTCGTGTGACCTTCTTACATGACTCAGTCACTAGTCACTAGGGAAATGAGACACCACTCAATGAGACATCACTAACACACTCACCAGAATAACATGCAAGGCAGAAAATATCAAGAGCTGGTGCTGATGTAGAGGATCTGAACTCATACATACCTTAGGCTGTATGTTAACTTAAATATGTTGACATGATTTGGCAATATTGTTGCTAAATAAATACACAATTGCTAAGCAGCAGACACTAAGATTAGAATGTTTACAATAGCACTGTTTGTAATATATACAGTCTAGAATGCCAATCAGCAGTAGAGTAGATATCATCATTGTCGTTATCATTATCATCAACATCTACACACCAAGGATGTTTTTATTTTGTTTTATATGAAACAATAAAATTTAAACTTAATAACACAATGTTTATGGATGAGACTGACACAATAGAGGACATTATCTGATAAAAAGCCAGCCTAAGTTAACCTATGCCAGAAAGAGTCCAGAACAGTGATTACCTTTGGCAGGGTTGGGTAAGCTGGCAGAGGATGGAAGTGATTTCTGAGAATTTGACAGTATTCTGTTTTTTTGATATGAGTATTGGTTGACTGAGCATATCCAGGTTGTAAAATTGTCAAGCTTGATATACTTGATTTGAACATGTTCAGTTTGTAAAAATTGCTTCAGTTGTATGCTTAGAATATATGTATCTGTCTGCATGAATACAATATTGCAAATAAAAGGTAAAAAGGTGGAATCAAACTGTGTGGGATTGGGGATAAAAAGCATCTTGACGACATGTTTGACATGGAGATGGTCCACATAAGCCTCCCTAAGAAATTAATTTACTTCTTTTTTTCTTAAATGAAAATTGATTAAAAAAAGTCATGTAAAGATTCACAGAGGGTTTACTAAGCAAAAAGTAAGTTCTAGACACCTAGAAAAAATTAACAAATGCACATGCAACACAAAGCATGTATATTTAATCAGTTTAAAGAAATAAAAGATAGAATCAGAACATACAATGATTGAAGAGAAAGAAAACAGCAGCTCCACTCCAGTAGCCCCAGTTTTTGGGAAGCTGTGACTTGGGGGATGGCCTTAAATTTTCAAGCAGCCTGGGATATAGAATGAAACTCTAACTCAGGAATGAGAGAGAGAGAGAGAGAGAGAGAGAGAGAGAGAGAGAGAGAGAGAGAGAGAGATCTAAAAACTGAACAGCCAGATTTTCTTTTAAAGTTAGAATAAATTTTGGTGAAATAAAAATGTAATAGTAAAATTTCCTTAGAAGAGAACAAGAGGGGGCTGGAGAGATGGATCAGAGGTTAAGAGCACTGACTGCTCTTCCAGAGGACCTGAGTTCAATTCCCAGCATCCACATGGTGGCTCATAACCATCTATGATGATGTCTGGTACCCTTTTCTGTATACTGTATACATAATAAATAAATAAATAAATAAATAAATAAATATTTTAAAAAGAAGAAAACAAGAGCACATAAAGCTAGAGAAATCAGTCAAAATCATCAGTGTAAAAGAAATAGTAAAACATCAAAAATACATGGAGAGTAAACTGAAAAGATCAGTGCATGTGTAACTCAAGCTTCAGAAAGTAAGAGGAGGCAGATCAGTGAAAAGCAATGTTCACAAACATAACCACTGATTGATTTCTAGAACTGAGGAGGGGCACGAAGCCCTCTGACTGGTGAAGCATAGTAAGTGTCAGATGGGACAAAGTGAAACATCAAAAACCAGGCACACAGTGATCAAACTGTAGAGACCAAAACCTAAGGGGAGAAAGAAAAGTGCCAGAGAAGAGAGATGGCTTGTGTACAAAGGATACATTTCAGACTGACAGATGGCTTCTCAACAGCGATCACTGAAACCAGATGATGTTTCTGGTTTTTATATTTCAACAAAAAGGATGTCACTCCCATAATTATAATCCCAATGGAATTAAACTGCACGAACGGGAGCAAAACCTAAACATTTGCACGTACCTAACACTCAGAAAGTTTACTCCTCACTTCGTGAAGAACCCTTTAAAAGCTGTTGGTAAAGACAGAAAATGGCATTCTATGATCTGAGACACATGAAGCATTGCATAGCCTGCTAAGAACTAGCTCTCATGAATGTCAGCATAACACCTTTGGGTAGGCTGTCACATCTGAGGGAAAACACTTAAACTATAAAAGTCTCCTCTCTTGAGAGTAGGACCAAGAATAGAAGGGTGGGGCACAAGGAACCTCTCTTTTGTGTTACTAAATAAGTATATATTTTACTCTACAAAAGCATAAGACAGAAAATTATTTTAGGGAGGTTTTGGAGTTCTCAACAGAATGAATTTATCTATAAAATCACTTCCTGCCTTGCTGAGGACAACTACCAGCCCGGATGGTTTGATGTAGCAGATAGTATCTTGTCTGTTGTGCAACATAAACTTGTGGTTGCCCTTTTAAAGGTTCTCCAAGCTCAAAGGACTATGGTTCTTCCAGGTTTTTCCTCCTGGGTACATTAGTGCACATGCCATAGGATCTGCGAAACCAAGAAGCTGGCACTATATGGAAAGCCTTCGCCATAAGTTAATGTTAGCAATGTACTGCTCTTTCCTAGTGTAAGAACATCAGAGGGCAGCCCACGAACTTGGTACAAATGATGCCAAGCATTGCATACAGCATTTGCTCCTTCAATGAACATATATCTATAAGTTAATGGGATAAACTAAACATTATTTCTGTATCATTCCAAATGTTATTTAGGCTGCTTTAATGAAATTTTGAGACAATAACTTTTGCAGCCTTCACTGAAAATATGGATGAATTAAATTTAAACTTTATAAAGTACCAAAAAGATAATCTCCAGCATAGCTCTAAAAATAACATAAATAACTCATGACAATGGGAAATTGTCCTCATACAGTGTGACAGAGACACTTGCTTTCACCTCTAAGCTTACTAGCTGCTTATTGGGTTTCCATGTGTCTCTGGCACTGTGACAGTTATTAACAAATAGTTACAACTGATGCCTATTGGTGCTGGGAACGTAATTTTCTAACCTCACATGACTTCTGATGAATCTGAAAGCTTTTCCTAGATCACTGTACTGGTGAGGAAAAGTAGCTAGCAGCTATACTGCCCAGTCTGGCCGAGACTCTTTCTAAACCATCAGCAGCCCGATACGTTGCATCCAGGAAGGAAAGCTGAGCACACAGTCTCCTTTGGTCTACACAAATCTTCACCTGACTAAGTTTGAGTTCTGACATTCCCTTATCACTACTCAGAATAGAGGAAACCATGTATCTTCCCCATTTCCATCTCGCTTACAAAGCTTGGTCACAAAACTCAAACCAGACAAAATGTAACACACACTGTTCATCTTTATGCCAAGTACTCTATCTACTTTGAACCCTTGTTCTAGTCTTTGATCTCATACTCACCCGTTTCAGGAGTGATGCTGCTCTTGACTGAGGAGGTCGGCAAATCTGCTTGTATCAAGAAGAGAAACCAGTAGTGTACTAGGGACAGGAAATTGCACTCATATTTTGTCATAAACCAATGAGGAAGCAGCTGCTTAATGAGAAGGCTTACATTATCTGAGTTCAAACAAAAGGATCCCTTCAGTACTCTAAATGATGTTTGGGTCGTTTACTGTGGTGCACTTTTCTTAACGCACTTTTCTTTATATCTTAATTATACATGTATACTTACATGGATGCCCTTTTCTTTTCCTGCATATGGATGTGTGTGCAGTGCAGGTATGTTACCTGGATGCATGTTTTAGGAAGCCAGAGAAAGATGTCAAGTGTCCTGCTTTGCTTCTCTCTTCACCTTGCTCCTTTGAGACAGGGTCTTTTCCTGATCCTGGAGGTAGACTAGTGGCTAGCAAGCTCCAGCAAGCTCCCTGGCTCAGCCTGTCCCACTGTGTTGGGTTGTAACAGGCATGCACATAGCTACTCTGCACAGATTTTTACTTAAGTCCTGAGATCTCAACTCAGGTCAGCAAGCACTCTTAGCTAGCGATTCATCTTTATGGACTGTGATTTTTTCTTTACTTAATGTGATATGTTTCAACTATTTAATCCATTCATCTCTTTGCCCTGTCAATACACCTGTCTATTATATTCTTACTGTACAGTAACTGTGCAGGCATCTACATAGGCCCTGACTATTATTACCTAGAAAAAAGTATACCACCATGAGAGAGGACCACAGTTACAACCTGGATGCAACAGAAGCATACATAAGCACTTTAAAATAAGGTAATATGATTCATTTGGATGCGTGAGAATGGAGAGGATACTGTGGACCAATTTGGGGTGATTTGGTTAAAAAAAAAGCAAGAAGTAGAGTAGTTGTGGTGAATACTGTGGTTTATTGGCAAAAATGGGTGGGGATGTGAGTGGGTCAAGACAGGCACCTTTGCGAAATCCTGTTCCTTCCTGGGGACTAATAGGATTAGATGTGTAGTATTTGATTATGGAAATGTTTTCTCTTCTAGTAACCCTCTGAGAATAGCAAGCAGTGATTGCTAAAAGCAGCTGATGGGACTGGCTCAAGCAAATAGATAATCATGAAACTCAAAAATTTGTTTGCAGTATAGATTATTATTTTTAAAGCTAATGCAGAACTTTAACAAGGTAAATCTATAAGTGGTTTAACGCGAAATGAAATTAATTTCTAGAACAGCTTACATTTGAGAAAAGAAAAGTTGGACATTATTTTTAAGTATGAAATTAATTTGAAGTGGAAAATTTTAACTTGTTTTTAGGCTCTAGGCAGGATGTGACAGGTCTGTGTTGGCAGATGGAAAAGTGGAATCTTGTGATACAGTCGCGACTTTTCATCTCAGAGTTACCTAAGGTATATCAGGAATGTGAAGGCTTTTGAAAGTTTTTTTGCATATCTTTAAGAATCATAAAAACATGCCTGGCAGGGTTGGTGCATGCTTTTAATCCTAATCTCAGCACTGAGGAGGCAGAGGCAGGTGGATCTCTGAGTTCGAGGCCAGCCTGGTATATAGAGTGAGTTCCAGGACAGTCAATCCTACACAGAGAAACCATCTCGAAAAACAAACAAAAGAATCATTAAAACAATGAACTTGTGATGTACTTGTAAATAACATGTAGTAACTCAAAACTCCAGGATATATAGTCATTGAGATGATTAAAAAATTAGGTCAATGTAAAAAAAGCTAAAGGCTTCAGAGCTGGGATGGTGGTGGTGATGGCTCACTTAATGCTGTGCTCCCCTTGCTAATGCAGTGTCTCTTTGCATCCATGGGATCTGAGTTCAATCCTCAGAAACAAATTCAGAAAGCCAAATGTAGTGATGTGGTTGTAATCCATTAGGAAGGAAGAGACACCCAAATTCCAAGTTAGAAAAATAACTGTCTTAAATTAAAAAAAAAAGAAGAAGAAAAAAGCAAAGATTGATGGTGCCTGAGGAACAATTCCCAGGGTAATCATCAGGCTGACACGCTCATGAGTACATATGTGCACACACATGTGAATCTGCACACATGTGCACACATACATGCACATACACATATACGAAAAAGTATTAAAAATTTGCCAAATGAAAGTAACAATTTCTGGTTACTCATGACTACAATCTCTAAATCTGTTTCACTTGGTTTTGCACATTTGCCTAACTATTGTTTTCTATTTCATGATTTACACAATATCTAAATTTACTTACATAGATACTTCTGTATTTAAGGGAAGAGTATTTTCACATTCATGTCAAATATCTGTGTACTTTACTCTTAAAAAAAAGAGGATGTAGCTAGAGAACATGAGAAATACTTTCACTTCTGTTTAAATAAAAAATGGTAGTCAACTGTGATAAAACTTTGCTTACTTCACACAAGGAGACATTCACCAACTTCTATGAATTCTGCATCTTGTTTAGTTAAAAGTATAGTAGTATGCCATTTTAATTACAGAGATATCTATTGAATAGTTGGAAATTTCAGAGCCCTGAGACTCTGAAGCATTTTAACAATATAAAGGCCAAATCAACTAACAGTTACTCAGAACACTGGCTTTAGAGAGTCAGATTCTTGGCAATCAGTGGGCACCGAACATTGGCCAGGGGAAGCACATTTGGGCTTCTAATAGGAAACAAGGCAAATGAATAAAGGCTCCAAAGGCTCTTTTTTAAAAAACAAAAACAAAAACAAAAACAAAAACAAAAACAATAACTTGTTTGGTACAATTTCCAAGATTAAAAGCAGCAAGTCAATATGGCAGAATCAAGTTCTGATAATCCGCTATGTATTCTCATTTATTTCTTTTCACACATTCAATTAGTCATTTTGTGTTTGTTGCCTACAAAGAAAGGATTCTTTGCAGAAAGTAATGGGAAAAAAGGTAATGAGTTGGGTTTCAAAAGATGCAACTGAAGGAAAGTATGGGGTTCTGGGTTGCTTAGGGAAAAGCCTGTTGAAATATAGTGAAGCTTTATCCAAATTCAGATGTAACATTTGCATCAAGTATAGAAAATTAAGTATGAAGAAAAGAATATAGGTTAAATGTTTTATTACTATATTAATTATATACTATGATGGTAATATTTTAGATATCTGAGGTTAAGTAAAATACACCATTAAGGTTAATGCTCTGTTTTAACATTATTGTGGCTAATAGAAAAGTTCAAATGATGCCTGTGTTTTGTGTTATCTATTATGCAGCATTGTGCTGGATGTTGAAATAATCTTCCTCTTGAACTGCGCTGCGGTTTGAACATAAAATGTTTTGCAGAGCCTCATGTGGTTGAATGCTTGGTCCTCCAGGTGGTGCTACTTGGGGAAGGTTGTGGACCCCTTAAAAGGTGGAGCCTTGCTGGAGAAAGTGGACCCCTTAAAAGGTGGTGCCTTGCTGGAGGAAGTGGAACCCTTAAAAGCTGAAGTCTTGCGGAGGAAGTGGGCCAGTAAAATCGGTCTTAATTTTGTATAGCCTGACCCCACTTCCTGTTCACTGTCTGTGTCTTGGTTGAGAACACAATGTGACCAGTCACACACATCACACCCTGATACCATATTGTTTCTATCTGTTTTAATGACTCTAAGACAAACAACCCCTTTTTCCTAAATTGCTTCTTGTCAGTTATTTGGTTACAGTGACAGAAAAAAATAAATGTAAAGCTCAGTAACATATAAATTGTCATTTTCTTCATGCCCAGGAGGTAGGTAGATTCTTAAATTACTCTCCTTCTCCTGGTAGGAGCACACACACAAAAATACATATTGACAATTAAAAAGAGACTAAACACACTAAAGATACAGCATGGGAGTGAAACGTCCTGGCTTTCTAGTGCTTGAGCAATTCATGCAGTAAACATCACTGACAAGTAAACTATTTGAGACGACCATTTTCAAAGTGGGAAAAAATCATAATGATCACAGTAGCCAAGCATTATATTCAGCTAGGGTTCTTTGCTGCAAACAACAGAAACTGCGGTCACCTGGCACAAAAGGTGACCTGGAAAGCAGTCAGGATATGGTCCATCAATGATGTGATACAGAGTCCTGAGGATGAGGTTTCAGAAACTGGTTAGAGACAAAGAACAGAAAATCCTGTCACACCACCTGAGCTTTCAGGTTAGGATGGTACTCTGATCCCACTTGTGCTGCACCCTTGAGCTCACTTTAGCTGGAGTCTCTGTGGCACTACCTCCTCTGGACTCTTGGGGTTCCAGTGCGATTTGTCCACTCTGCGTAATTCTGGTCACCATTCCCGGGTCAAAGGACAGTTTGCAGGAACTGACTGAAGGAGTCTGGTTACTGCACTGAAAGCAGGAAGTGGGAGGGTTTTGTCTCTTCATTCTTATAGGAGACACAATTCTGCCTCTCAGCACTCCTACCATAGGGAACCAGTTATAGGTCCGGATGATTATAGAACCAACCCTCAGAGCAAAAACGGGGGCTGGTGACACCACTACCAGGCCATCCTTGATGACCTGAGCTCAATTCCTGGGACCCATATGGTAGGAGAAAACCTCTGAACTCCACATGTGCACAGTGTCATGGGTGTTCAACTTCACAAATAAATAAACATCTAATAAAAGAATTAAAGGAAAAAAGTGAACAGCATTAAATCAAGAAAACATAAACCACACAGTTTCCATTTTGTAATAAATACAGTTTCGAAGAACACATTTGAAATGTAGGACCTTCTCCTAGTCTTCTGTGCTTGATCTTGAATTTATACATGCAAAAGAAACTAAGGACAGGATTGCTTTTCGGACAACAGTGATTTCTCTTTATCTCATGTATTAGTGGATTTTCTTTTCCAGTTTGTAGACATGACTTTTTTTTTTTTAATAAAATGCTTTCTTGTTGGTTTCCTGAGTATAGATTAGAGATCTGAAACAACAGCTGTTTTCTTTGATATGTGAACTGTGGGAAGAAGCAGTGGGTGGGGGGAACTACCTTTTCTGTTAATGGTTTCCTATTCTGCATAATTCACACATTGCACAAAATCTGTGGCCTGTCTTCCAAATAAAAGTTGGAATAAGGTATGCTACATGATGGCATATGCTGGATGCTGGCTTTAACTTTCTGTTTTTATGTTTTTTGTGGTATGAGTTCCAGGTTTGGTGAGAGACCCTGCCTCAAAAAGTAAGAGAGTTGGGGATATGATGGAGTAGGTAAGAGCATTTACTAAATGAGCATGGGGACCTTCAGCACTCACAGAAAAAGCTGAGCATGGCAGTAGGCACCTGTAATCCCTTTGCTGATGAGGGTGAAGGAGACAGGTGGATTACCAGGGCTTGCTGACTCAGTATGAAATCATACCTCAAGGAATAAAGTAGAAAGTCATAGAGGAAGACACCCAAAGACCTACTCTGGCTTATCCAAGGACATGGGTGCATATCCCCAAATATGTTTGCATAACACACACACACACACACACACACACACACACACAAACACAAATGTGCGCATGTGCTCATGCTCCTGTACAAACATATGCATATGCACACATGTACACACCTAAAGAGAAATGATGAGACTAAATATATCACAGAAGTTCATAAGGCTAATTATGGGATTATCAAGTGATTTGATTTTTACCCCTTCATATAATTTCCTATAATTGTGTTTGTAGTATCATTATCAACTTGACTAAATTTAGAATCACTACAAAGCACACCTCTGAGAGTGTCTATGAAGACATTTCCAAAAAAGCTTTACCGAAGAGGAAGACTCACCCTAACTGTGGCTTCACACTATTGATAGTGGTGGGTCCTGGACAGAACAGAAAGTAAGTAAGCTAAGTGCAAGCATTCACCTCCCCCAGCTTCCTGAACGCAAATTTAACATAACTAGGTGACACAGGGTCTTGCTGGAATGACTTCCTGGCCCATGAAAGATTGTTCCTTCCAGCTGTGACCCAAGATAAACTTTCCTTAAGTCACTTATTAAATGTTTTGTTACAGCAATGAGAAAAGTACCTAACACAGCAGTCAGTCCTGAAACACAGCTTCAGGTTTGTTATATAACAAAATTATGTGAGGGCTCATGTTCCTATCTTCTCCTTTCTAGTCTGGGGTCTCAGGGGTTTCAATGGGAACTCAAATGATTCTGTGCTTCCCACTAAAGGAAACGTTAGAGAAAAAGAAAACTTTCTCCCTAACCTTTCATTCTAATTTTCTACAATATTAGGGAAATCAGAATTCCCAGGACAGTTCAAAACTTTTCTAACAATTTAGGATTTCTGTCTGGAATCAGTTTACTGGCAGTGGAAGATGGCTTATCACAGACTGAAGGAATCATACATTTACCTGTGCCATCTTTGAGTCCTGGTTGGACCTAAGAATTAAACTAATGTGAAAGACTAGGTCAACAGAAACATACAAGTTCAAGTTATAGGGCACGGGGGAAAGCCTAAGAAAATGAAGACCCCCCTCAACTGGCTAATGACTTATATGCTGAATCAGATCAGAAAGTAGGTAAATTGTAAAATATGGTAATGCAGAGGGGCCAGCAGGCATGTCTAACCTTTTCATATTGTGACATACTGTAGTCAGCTACAGACTTCACACCTGATGTCTGCACAATTGAGGTTTTTAATCATAAAGTCTCATAATGTTTTAAGCTCATGCATAATTTTCTGGTGGGCTACTTTCATAGCTAACATCTGCTACATGTGGTCTACAGGCACAGGTTTGGATGTACTTGTTAGGGTATATAACTGGATAGAGAGTGAGTAGGAAGGTAAGGGTTATTGTAACAAGAACTGGCAAACATGGCTACTTCCTGATATTTTAGTCAGGGCATCTTTCATAAGTGACTTTCATATTCTTTTAAAAAACAGAATAAAGGTCAGGGTATCATGAACCTATTGTATCTTTTTTAGGTCTTCTAACTCACAATAGTCAGTATTTTATAGCAACACTTCTTTTGGGGGGGTAATGTATTCTTCTCTTACTAAAAGCCTTGATATAGCAGAGTGTTTAATCGAAAAAAAAAAATTAACAGCTAGCATTTGCTAAGTGTTTCTGAGTGCCTGTTATCTTACTTTTATCTTATTTAATCCAGAGTTTTCAGACTGGCTGTTCTTGTTGGTTTAGAAGAGTTCTAAAGCGAGGCTAAATCAAGATGACTGCGTACTTAGTTTGGGGCTTCAAGCCAGGTCTTCTCTGCTGCTTCCCATTGAGAATGACCTACTAGGGTGGGATCTGAGAAACGTGGGTAGACCACTCACAGCCCTCTTCTTTTGACAGTGGTTGACCATCCACTTCCCATTCACTATCATGATCCACCAGGTGAGGTAGAAAGGGCGGTCACTAAGTAATTACACGCACAGACGGGTACCGCCCCATTGACACAGGAGCGACAAGGCAAAGCTCGCTCAACCTCTTTCCCGCTCAATTCTACTGCGGTTGCGTGGGACAGCCTGCCGCCCTTACTTAAGATGGCGAAAACTGCCTCAATCGCCCCCAGTTCTTCATCATGGAGGCGATCGGGCCCGCCTCCCTGGGCGCCACAGTCACGTGACCCGCACAATGGCTGACAGGCCACTTAAGGCTTCCCAGCAACGCCGAGCTGAAGTCATGACCGCGGCCGCCGCCGCGGGCCCGGCAGGCCGTGTCGCGGTGCCCTTGCTGTTGTGCGCCCTGCTAGCGCCCAGCGGCGCCTACGTGCTCGACGACTCCGACGGGCTGGGCCGGGAGTTCGATGGCATCGGTGCAGTCAGCGGCGGCGGGGTGAGCACTGGCCGGCGGGAGGCAGGGATGCTCAGGAGCGCGCGGGGGACGCCGGGGGCGGGGTGGAGGGGGCGAGGGGCCGTCCCGTCCCACAAGCCCCCGCGGCGTTGCCGGGTGAGCAGACGCCGCTTCCCGCACGCCCCTTGGAGTAGAAGCCAGACTAGTAGTCAGACTCGATCTAAGCAGCTAGTGGTCTCGAGGAGACTGGTGTCTGCGGAGAAGACTCGAGCCCTCGCTCTAGATGGCTCCTCTGAGCTGTCCCTGGCGCGCTGTGCAAGGGTCCAGAAAAAGCCAGAGGGAACGCAAAGCTTCAGATGCTCCAGTAGTATCTCTTCCTAGGGAGATAGTGGGGCGTGAGTCTGAGGACGTTGGCTATAGGCTATAATACAACTGTTGGCTCATGGACTCTTTAGGATTGTGTAAGGTCTGAAGCTATCTGAGATACTGTTTTAAAGAGGGCCATTTTCATCCACGAACAGAAACTGCCCAGAGGCTATGCAGCGAATAGCCTCTCCCTGGAAGGGTGCATAAGAATCACCAGGACTGCTGGTTAAACCTAAATTCTGTCTTCCTCTCCCATTCCGACTTTGTAATAAACACCAATTAATTCAAGAAGAGGTCTCGAGAAAGAGTGCTTTTTGAAGATCTTAGGAGCAGGAAGTGGTTTTGTTTTAAAATTGAAACCTTAGAGTAACCAGATCTACGGAAAAGTTAGGATATACAGTATAATGTTCTATATCAGCCAACATTTTGTGTGTGTTTGTATGTGTATTCTAATGAAATAATCTCTTCATTCTCAGTACTGTTTCTTTCTGTGTTTTGATTTAAATTTAAAATAGCAAATATTTCATCTCAATCTTACCTTTTGATATCTTTGTAATATTAGATCTAATTGCATAGGTTTTTTAAAAAGTCGAAATTTGAACTTAGCTCAATTAAAAATTAACATTTTCATAACCTGATATGATGGAGTAACCCTTTGATTCCAGCACTCAGGAGACAGAGACAGATGGATCTCTTGAGTTTGAGGCCAAACTGGTGTATGTAGCCAGTCCCCAGGCCAGCCAAGTGCTACATAAAGAAATTCTGTCTTTAAAAACAATCAGTTAATAACCTAGGACAGGAAATTAATTTTCATTTTTTTAAAGATTTCAAGTGTATATCATCTTTCTGGTGGGAGCATATGTACATAGGCACTCTCAGTTGTCTATAAAGACCAGAAGAAGTAGGTCACTGTGAGCTGCCATTCTGCAGCTCCCAGAGCAGGTAATTCTTATCTATAAAATATTCAATTATTAATGACTGTATGCTGTATTACTCAGTTTAGGAGAGCAATTAGTAGTGAATGAAGGTGGTGAACTATTATTTGCATACCAGTTTAATCTTTCTCTGTCTGTAACTCATTTAGATTGTTCTCATTACAACCTCACTTTTTTTTTTTTTTTATGGAAAGCATTGTGGTGCAGTAGTTAAAATGTGGGATTGACAGGCTGTTGGAGGTATACTTGTAAGGATGTTCACCTCATGGTTTTGGCAAGTTACTTCATTGACTTTTGCTTCAGTTTCTCTTCTGAGGGAACAAAGATAACTGCCAGGCAGTAGCATTGTGAGGGCAGATGTGATTAGCCAATTGTGATTGTTGTAATATTTTGGAGATTAGTGGGGAGGAACTTATTGTAAGGTCTTGAGTTGAAAAGGTATAGCCAAGGCCTCTTCTTCCTGGTATTACAAATATCTTCAGGCCTCATTTAGTCACCTTAGTTACTAATTTGAAAATAGTTTAATGATGTGTTTCAACATTTAGATCTGTTGCCTTTGTGTAATGTTTACAGTTAGTGTGATTATAACATTGTTTTTCTAAACTTGGTACTTTCTGTGTTAAGAGGAGATATGCATAGGCAGCAAAAGAACTCTCAGGCAACAAAGTATGCATTTCTAATTGTATAGTATAACATAGAAAGAATTACATTTGGAATGACAGACAGCCTATGTTGGCATGCAGACAGTGTTCATTTAATGAATGCTTTTTCTTTTTTGACCTTTGAGCCTCTGCTAGGCCTTAGGTTTTTTAGAGTAATACATTTTTTTAAGTGGTGTGTGTGTGTGTGTGTGTGTGTGTGTGTGTTGTCTGCCATTTTATCTGTTGTTTACTATGTACTTAGGCTCTTGCTGTGCTGTTAATGGGCATCTTAATGTTACATCACCTGAATGACCCCCTTTATTACTTACTCATAGCCTTATAGCTTGTGAGAAAACCAGGACCCATGCTTCTTTTAGTTTAGAGCTTCCTACCTGTGTTCCTTGTATCCATGTAACAAAGTCATAGAAGATACTAAGTGGCTGCCTTTTGAATAACAAGGAATAAGGACATGAACTTGGGGAAGACAGCATATCAAGGGACTTATAGGTGAGAACAATATAGGTGATTAAGATATAGAATAACAAGTGTTAGAATAGAGACAGATGTACTACCAATGTTGCCCAAAGTAGTACTTGGGTTCATGGGAAGTGGCAGAAGGTAGCTTTGTCAGAAGTGAACTTTGAGATGATGGTTAAATACCCAACTAGAGCTGACTAGAACATGAAGATGCAGTATACAATCCAGGCAGACAGGACACAAAAGACAGTGTGATATGTCTGAATTAAAAATGTGAGAGATAGGGATAGGCAGCCTAGCAGAACTGGATTCAAGTTATTAAAGGAATTCAGTATAAAATTAAGCAATTGAAATTTTATTTTTAAAGCTACTAGAGAACAGGAATCCTTAGTATAATGATGTCAGAATTAGACTTGTTTGGAGAATATTGAACTGGTAAACAGTGTGGAGAGTAGAATACAGGAAGGTGAATGGTAAACCCCTGAAATGTTTTTTTTCTCATTCTAGTGAGGAGGGCTGTGTTAAGCCAGTGGAGTCCAAGCACTAAGGACCCATCTTGATGAGTTTGCTGAAAGGATGACCTTAGGATATAGGCAGATACTGCTCTTTAGGAAGGTAGAAAATGTAGGAGCAGATGTGGTAAGAGTGCAGCTTGGTTTGGATCTGTTGTGTTCCATGACATACATGGTTTGTGGGTCAGAGGGTTAGGGTGGGAAGATTCTGAGTGTGAGTAAGTAGAGTGGGCACCAACCGGAATGTCATATAAGAGAGCACTTAGAGTGCATTGAGCCCTGTAAGAAGCCAAGTATCTAACCCTTGTCATATTCTTGGCAGATTGGCAGGTTGTTGCCACTTTTTTATAAATAAAGTCTTATTTTTTTAATCCATATATCCCCTTGTTCAGACTGCCTTCCCCCTTCCGCCCCTCCCAGTCACTCACTCTTCTCCCCATCACTTTGTCTCCTCCCCCGCAAGGGCAGGAGGTGTCACTTTTATGCTGAAGAAGCCTATCCCTGTCTCCTTTGCTTATGTCTCCTTTCTTTAGTTCTTGTATTCTTGAAGGAGAGAATTCAGGTTGACACACAATTTAAACAAAAGATTATTCATCAAAGCAAACATTGCAAGGAGATACTGCTGTAGATTTGTCTCAAAGGTTTTGTGTTATGAATTTTAAAGAACTTTTATGACTATGAGATTGATGCCATGTTTATGAATAAGGTTCATTTTCCTTTCCTCATGGAGGACTAGATTTCTTTTATAGAATAATCCCATAATCATCTTGAAAAATATTTGGACATGTGCATGGGGGAGGGAGATGGGGAGAGGGGTCAAATGAAAATGATATAATTAATTTAGGGTTTTTGGGGGATGTAACCCTTTCATTAGTGTACACATGTGGCACGAAGTTGGAAAAGTGTTCTGGTCTCCTAGTTTTTTTTTTTTTTTTTTTTTTTTTTTTTTTGAGACAGGTTTCTCTATGTAGCCCTGGCTGTCCTAGAATTCACCCTAGACCAGGTTGGCCTCAAACTCAGAAATCTGCATGCCTCTGCCTCCCAAGTGCTGGGATTAAAGGTGTGTGTCACCACCGCCTGGCTGGTACCCTAGTTTTTAATAAGGTGGAAAGACCCTGCATCAGCTTCAGTGATTCTTGTAATCATAAAGGGAGCATTTTGACCATCAGGAGACAGTTACCCAGACACAGGCTGCAGGTCCTTGGTTCTGTCATGTCTTTACTGTTGCCTAACTAGAGACTGTACAACCATAAAGACAGAGCTTTAATTTTCTCTAGTTACCTCATATCTAACAATTTTCTATTCACTAATAAGACCTTCCAAAGTACAGATTTTTTTGTTTGCTATTGGTTTTATTTCTTTTTTTTTTTTTCAAGTTGTCATCTGTCAGGGACTTGGTATGACTAAATTTTCCATTCTTTCTTTTATCAGCGTTGTATGTTTTTGTTCATATGGCCTTGCCTTGGGGATCATTGTAAAGTTGATCTTAATGGTAACAGAATTTATAAAGATGAAGAGAGTACTTTTCTTCTCATCATTGCTCTTATATGGCTGTCGGATATTAATGGGTAAAATTGCCTGAGATTCATCTCATTTATCCTTGCCCCCCTGGTATTTTTATTTTAAAACCTCAACAGCAGTTTTGCCTTCCACATCTCCTCTCCTCCCAGTCCCTCCCCTACCTACCCTCTGCCCTGCCCCATCCAGTCTTCCTGCATTTCTATTCAATAAAGTGCAGGTCTCCCATGGCTATCAACAAAACATGGTAAGTTGCAGTAAGCACCTGTCTCTCCTCCTGTTAAGGCTGGACCAGGCAATCCAGTGTGAGGAGTAGGGTCTCAAAAACCATAGCCGCCAGATATTGATAAGTGGTTGAAGATAGAACATTTCAGTTTCAAGATAAATTTGGAGTCATGTTTACATTAGTTATTTTTCTTGTTACTATGACAAATACACAAAAAGATTTCAAGGAAACAAGGATTTACTTTGTCTCCCAGCATGAGGGTTTGGTCCTTCATGGCTGGGAAGGAGGATGAGGCAGCACTTGTTGTATCTGCAGTTAGATAGCATGTAGAGATGATGGCCTGTGTTCAGCTAGCTTGCTTCTCTGGACAGTTTGAGGCCCTGGCCATGAAATGGTTCTACTCACATTGAGGACCTTCCCACGTCTATGAACTCAGTCTAGAAACTCCCTCAGAGACGTGCCCACATGTTTGTGATTCTAGATACTGTCAAGTTGGCAATGTCAACCATCACAGTGTTTTAATAACCTTTATAGGCTTCTCCCTCAGTCAACTCTCATACCAGCATAAGAAAACCTGCTAGGTCTTAGGACACCAGTAGGCTTGTGCCCCAGTGATTGGACCAAGATCAAGGAGCCCAGGGGAAGGACTCTCCGCAGCTCCATTTGCCCAAGTGGCCAGTTAGGAACATGCTGGGGCACTGTGTGAATACTATAGACGAGTATTGATGATTATTATATTTTTTATTTATATTTTTGAAAACTTTACTTTCTCCAGGCAACCTCTCGACTTCTAGTAAATTACCCAGAGCCCTTTCGTTCTGAAATACTGGATTACCTTTTTAAGGTAAGGAAAAATAATTATCTATGGGACTGTGATGCTTTGTAAGTATATGGTGAATTTCAACCATAGAATTTATCAGCTCTCTGATAGTTTTTAAATGGTGGCAGATTCTGTTTGGAGTAAGCTACTTTTCTGAGGCTTTTCTCTTCTCATCTGTACAGCCGAAAGGGCCTCTGGAGAGGATTGTTTGGAGGTTTTACATGATAGAGCACAGTGATAATACTGTTATTTTTTTTTTCCCACAGCCAAACTTTGGTGCCTCTTTGCATAGTTTAAAAGTGGAAATAGGTGGCGATGGGCAAACAACAGGTAGGAGGATTTGGGAAATAGGATTTCCCCCAACACCTTAACCTCTACGTAGACAGACAGGATGTAAGGAAGGTCAGCTCTCTGAAGTGACTGGTCTTCAGCAGACTGTGTTTTTCTTTTCTCCTTTTACATTTTCAGATGTGTGCATGTGCATACATGGATGTGTGTCTGTGTGTTCATGGCTATGTGCATGTGGAGGTCAGAGGATGTCTTGAGGGAATCAGTTCTTTCTTTTCACTATGTGGGTTCTGAGAATCTGAGTGAAGTCTGAAGTCGGCAGGCACCTTTACCTACTGAGCCATCTTGCTGATCTTGCTTTTCTTATTTTTATTTTTAAAAATTATGTTAAATGTAAAGTTTTCAAAATAATATTAAGACTCTAAGTTGCTCATTTAGTTGAAGATTATTAGAGAAACAGATCTAGTTATCTAAGAATCATGCATATTAGTAATTTTATGATAAAATTAAAAGAAAAATTTAATTATGTATAGGATGTTGCTAACTTAAAAAATGTAAAATACAACTTATATTTTAGAATCACATAGCTTTCTTTCTTTCTTTTTAAACAAACATACATTAAATATTTAATTGTTCAACTATCATAGCCAAATTTTAAAGTCTTTTCAGTATTTAACTTAATACTTACAGGCCAGGCCCAATAATATTAGCTTGAGAGTATCTTTTATATATTTGCCTTCCTAATAGTGATTTCAAAGTATTTTTTATTAGAAAAAGATGTATTTTAATTTTTTGTGTAAGAGTATTTTCTTGATATGATCTGTGTATACTGTGTACATCCTGGTGTCTGCAGAGTCCGGAAGAGGGTGTTGGGCTCCCTGGGACTGGAATTTCAGGTGGTTGTAAGCCTGTATATGTGCAGGGTGCCAAGCCCATATTCTCTGGAAGAGCAGACTTCACTGCTGAGACATCTCTCTAATTCGCTGGAAGTAATGTTTTAACAGGTGCTCTCATTGAGGTTTAGAACAAAAGCCTTGGCTTCTCGTGTGACAAACTAGGTTTGACCACTTATCAGAGAACGTGGCAGTGGTGACAGACAGAAAGGGCACTCTTACCGTCCAGATCACACAGAATGATTGGAGAAAGGTCTAGTGACCCACAACTTGTTTCTGAGGGGCTGACAAGGGCTTTGAGGCCTTCTTAAAAAGGGGAAGAAGGGCTTGTGTCTGCGGTATGGCTAGCTAGTTTTGCGTCGTTGGCAGAGCGGGTAGCCTTGGTCAGGCTGTGGTCTGATTGTTCATTATCTCAAGGCTGGTTCTGCAAAGGGCCTGTGAAATCATTCTCCCTTGAGAGGGCAGCTTGCTTTCCCTTCTAACCTCCTGTGTGAGGCTCACTGTTGTGTTGGGAGGTAGTTTTGGTCTGTGGTGATAAAGATGTTTGTGGGTCGGAACTATGTGCTTAGCATCCAAGGTAACTGCAGGACAGAGTAGTTTAGGAGAACTCAGAAGGAAAAAAGTAAATGAGGCAAAATGAAGTCAGAGAGGGGGGAAAATGAGAGTGAGGTAGGTCAGTTGCTTGGCCATTCTTCAGTATTCTCATGTTATTTATGTGGAAAGATAAAAAGTGAAAGTCAGAGCTGGAGTGCAGCTCCAGAACAGAAGCATACCTCAGAAAATGTCTTATACAGCAAGCTAATGCTGATCTGGTACATTTGCTAAAGCTGAGTTAGAGATAAAGACATCTATGTGCATCCTCAGGTTGACCTTAAAGAGGAAATGGTCCAGAGAGGTCATTGTGTTTGGTGTTTGCAATGCATGAGAGCACATGAGGATTGGATGTCAGAGGCTACCTCTGGCCTCATGTTTCCTCTGTTGACTGAGTGCTAGCACAGGACTTTGATGTCGTTGAAGTCAGCATGTACATTCAAAGCTTACTGTATCTTGACATATTTCATGTCAGAATATAAGAGTTGGTGCTCAGGAGTATAGGATTCATACCCAAAGTTGAGATAATGTGAACTCATAGGAGCCTGAAAACTCAGAGAGATCAATAGCTCAGCAGGACTTAGTCCTGAGAATTTTTAGTAATAAAATGTGATAGCATTTCTCTCTGTACTGTTTTTAACCTAACATTATGGCTGTATTAAGAACCTTATAGTGTTTAAGATAATGAAAAAATATGAAATGAAATACTTTGCTGAGCCAATTTCATATGTAATTATTATCTGCACAACTTTTAAGTCAGAACTAGAATACAAGAAATGTATCACTTTGAAAATTGTTTGTGTGTGTGTGTGTGAGTGTGTGAGAGAAAGAGAGAGAGAGAGAGAGAGAGAGAGAGAGAGAGAGAGAGAGAGAGAAAACTTAAATGGCTCTAGAAAGCCACATTCATGGCCACCTCCTTCCTGTTGCTTTCTCCTTATTCAGATGGCACTGAACCCTCCCACATGCACTATGAGCTAGATGAGAATTACTTTCGAGGTTATGAGTGGTGGCTAATGAAGGAAGCCAAGAAGAGGAACCCTAATATTATACTCATGGGTAAGGTCGCAGTGCTTAGGATTCTCTTTTCTTTTAACGTTTATATTTGAAATAATGCTTATGAAGTCTCTTTTAATACTGAAAATACTAATGTTTTTCTTGATATCCCCCCATGCTACCAGCTATGAAACATATACAAGGAATGATCTTTATTATCACTCTTGATTATGTTCTATCTTTATGCCTTAAATTATAATTTTATTCTTTTATATGCATATATTTGATTGATTGATTGATTGATTAAGTTTTGAGACAGAGTCTCACTTTGTGACCTAGGGTAGCCTGGAACTTGCTACAGGCTGGTCTCTAACTCATTCTTTTGTCTCTGAAGTGCTTGGATTACAGGCCACCTTCACCAAGCCTGGCTTGTTATTTTTAAATTTTGGTCTCTTAGTTAGGAATTCATTTATTGCTGCCATGAGATACCATAACCTGAAAGCAAGTTTGGGAGAAAGGTTTTTTTTTTTTTTTTTATATTTTTTTCTATTTTAAAAATTTTGCCCATACCTACTACTGTTCCCCCTTCTCCCAGTCCTCCCCCAGCCTCCCCTTCATCCAAACCCCCCATTCACTCCCAGAGAGAACAAGAACTCCCAAGGTGAGTCAATGTCAATTCAGTCTGGCATATCCAATCTGACCTAAGCCCTTCGGCTAAGTATGAAGGCTGAGAAAGGTATTTCCCCACAGGGCATGGTCTCCAAGAAGCCAGTTCATGCACCAGGAATAAACTTATGCTTCTGGATCACTATTCATCATCGATGTAAGAACTCAAACAGGGCAGGAGGCTGGAGGCAGAATCTGACACAGAGGCCATGGAAGGTGCTGTAGTGATTACTGGCCTGCTCAACCAGTTTTCATATAGAGCTCAGAACCACCCAGGCCAAAGATTGCACCACCCACAATGGGCAAGGCTCTCCCCAAGTAATCACTAATTTAAAAAAATGCCCTACACATATTGAGTGTAGGTGTTAGCACTAGACTCACTGGATAGTATGGTTTCATTTCACTATTTTGTAGCAGCATAAGCTAATTTTAAATAGCCTGAATGCAGGGCTTTTATCATTTGAAATTAATTGGGTATTTTGAAGCAGAATTACATTTAGACTGAGTTAAATAAAATTATGACCTATTTTAAGTACCTTACATAAAGTTAAGAATTAGTTTCTTTGATAATTAAAGGAAAGAATATTATTTCCCAAATCTAAAGAACAAAACGAATGCATTCATTCTTCCAAATAGACCTTTATGATAGATTCCAGAACTGTTTGGAACAGTGTAAGAATCTTTGAATTGAGTGCATGCCCCTACTGTACTGTTTTTTAGGTCAGACCTCATTAGGTATAGACATTTGCCTGTTAAACTACTTCCCAGCAAAGGCTTACATGGTGGGCCTTCACTTTACTTAGCCTTTTGTTGTTTTTAAATGTTCTATTGTTTCAATGTCATACTTTTTTATCTAGTGAAATTAGCTTAGAAAAAAAATCAGAATTAACATGATTCTGATTTTTTTTTAGCAGTGGTCTAGATTGTTTATACATTTAATTGGAAATGAGCTGCTAAGCTTCTTTGAAAATATTGTTGTTGAAGTAGGAATTATAGCTAGTCCCTTTCTGTTCTGCTTTCTAACTTCACAGTGAAAGAGTTACTGGAAGAATGTACACCCACTTAGAGAAGTTCCCTTCACACAGCAGAATTTTCCTCCTGAATCATTGACAGTTATGTACTTATTTAATGGACAGTTTCAGTTTGCTCATCTTAACTCTAATTTGTAAGATGTCCTTATGATTAAGAACTTTACATTACACATATCTTATTAGGGTACTTTGGAACAAGCCTTTCAGGACTGTTTAGTTTAACCTCAGAGAACAGAAATGCAATGTTGAACATACCCATAGGGAGTAGAGATGTTAAGATGTTGTGCATTTCTTTCTGTTAGAATATGCTTTCAGAGAGGTATTTGTTTTTATCCCATTTACTTGAAAGCATATTTGGAAGTATAGGACTTGAATGTAAGAATCAGTAGGAAATCTTAGTTTAATTGAGCAGAAAGAACTTGTACATTTGTGTGTGGTGGACTCAGCCAGCTGTACTGACCTCTGCCTAGTGCCCTGGCTCTCACTTGTTTCCAGCAGTCCCAGCATTGTTTGACATCTCTGACTTCTGCCTCTCCTCCCTGCAGGGTTGCCGTGGTCATTCCCGGGATGGCTGGGCAAAGGTTTCAGTTGGCCTTACGTAAATCTTCAGCTCACTTCCTACTATGTTGTAAGGTGGATTTTGGGTGCCAAGCATTATCATGACCTGGACATTGATTATATTGGGGTTAGTAACATATTGGAAATAGGGTTTATTTTTAATTTGTGTATTGTAGAAGTTTTAGAAAGTAATTTGATTCATATTTTATTCCACTAAAAAGATTTGCAACCATACTTTATGTATAGAAATACTACTAATATATTGCATTGCAGTTTGGTTTGATATAGTATTTACTTTTTAATTATTATTTATGCTTATGGATGTTTTGCTTGCATGTATGTCTATGTACCATGTGCATGCAGTGTTTTGATAGGCCAGAAGAGAACATTGGGTCTCCTGGAACTTGGAATTACAGGTGGTTGTGAGCCTCGTTGTGGTTGGTGGGAATTGAACCCAGGTCCTATGGAAGAGCAGCCAGTGCTCTTAACTGGTATGGGCTCTTCACTAGCCCATTGGTATGATTTTAGGAAGAAAAAAGGGAAATATTCAGGTTACAAAACTCAGAACAGGTTTTACTAGCATTTTTTTCTAAATATTTATAAATTGTGACAGCATTTTCAGAAGATAGGAATGTGGCTTATCAGATACAATGGATGATGGTATGAGAAGTGGCACTTTAGTGATAGTATTCATTTCCAGACATTTAAAACTTTCAATTCAGATATTTTGGATTTTTGTTTTGCAGATTTGGAATGAAAGACCATTTGATGCCAACTATATAAAGGTCTGTAAAACTTTAATCTCTTTTTTTTATACTTTTATACATGGAAATTTGGAGGACAGTTGGACTATAAACATTTTTTGACAGCATAATTAATTTGCTAGCTGACATAAAATGAAATTCTTAGTGTCTGAACTCCTGATATTGAACTCTTCATAAGATCTGAATGACTTACATCTGAGGAGTATGTTGAATGTTCTTTTATGGGGTAGGCTTGTGGCTTATAGTGGACTTCATGCCTATTTGCAACCCTCCAGCATGGGAAGAAAAGCAAAGCAAAAGGAAAGAAAACATTAGCTAGGTGTAGTGGTGCACACGTTTAATCCCAGTACTTGGGAAGTAAAGACCCGTCTCTGTGGCTTTGAGACGACTCTGGTCTACACGGAGAGTTTCAGAACAATCAAGTTTGTGTATCTCAAAAAGTAAACAAGTAAAAATATATGTATATATAAATATGCATGTGTGGATATATATTTTAGAATTATGACAAAGGTTATAAAAACAATAGTATTATTTTATATTTTAAAGACTCAAGAAAAACAACTCTATCTATGAGTTCCTTTGAAATACCCATGAAATTGTTTTTGTGTGTTGAAGTTACAGTTCTGGCTGTGATAAGATCCTCTGACCAAGAGCAACTTTGAGGAGGAAAGGACTTACTGGACTTTTTGCAGTATGGGGGGAATTTACAGCTTCAACTGATTGTATCAGTTTAACAAGAAAAACTATTGGTATAGAATGTTCCTTTCTATCCTGGATAAGTTACTGTCCTCTGCCCTGCTGTCCACATACACAGTCTATGCATATTTGTGTTGTGGTGAGTGTTTTCCTGATAGAATGCTGTGTCCTCCTTTTGGGTTTGGTAGGTAAATGGCCCCTCAAACAGATCTTATTTCCTATCCTGGCTCTAAGTGTGAGAGACTGAAGAGCAAAAATGGGACAGTTTCTATTTACAGTAAATATGGTATAAATCTTAAGAACTATGATTTTTTTCAATAATAGAATTTTTAAAGATACTGAGAAATACTTAAAAGAAGATGTGGAGTACCATACAATACAGATAATAATTCAATTTTATCATTATGTCTACATAGAAAATTTTTGAAAGAAAGCATACAAAAAGAGAAAAAATAGTATCATTCCTATGTAATCCTGTTGGATGAGTTTTACATGTTTGTCTCCTCCAGCTCCTTAGTTTCTATTGTTTAACTGAATTTTAAGCTCAGGGAGAAAATGTTTCTATAGTATTATCCCAGAAACTCACTCCTGTTGAGAAGCAATGCTGAAACTATCATCAGAATGCAGAATTTTTGAAATATACTCTAGCTATTTTGATCATATTTCAGTAACTAAAAGCTTATTTACCCTTTCTGTGTTCTATGTATATCTCCAAAGGAATTAAGAAAAATGCTGGATTATCAAGGTCTCCATCGAGTGAAAATCATAGCAAGTGATAATCTCTGGGAACCTATTACTTCTTCCATGCTTCTTGACCATGACCTCTGGAAGGCCGTTGATGTTATAGGGTAAGGTATAATTCACTTTGAAAGCCAACAGTTTGCTGTTTCTTTATCTGGGTGTTGATTATCCCTTTGTATAATTGTTGATCATGTAGGATGGTCATTGGTTGTTCATTACAAATATCAGATAAGAAAGAAAAGCCTTTATTGGAGTTTTCTTTTTTGTTGTTTTCTCTGGTCTAGGCTGAGTTCACATAATTCTGCCTAAGAGATGTGATCAATAGACCTACCTGCTTGTGATCTTCATGATGACAGTCTATACTAAAGAAAGCTCTCTCTAGCTGAGCAATTTTGTGACTGTTTTAGTTTTGTGTGAACTTCTAAATCTTTTATCAGTGGTTATTTGTATTGTTTCTAGGTTTTGATCTGAGATATTCATTCCTTGGCTCCTACTGCCATAGGAAATGTGTACCTCATGGCACCATTCATGTTGCATGTAGCTTGAGCTAAACCTGTTGATTTTAGTTTTGGGGTCACTGTACTTCCCGGGATGTTTCTGGTGGCCCTCATTCTCCTTAGTGCCTTTGAAGTACTTTCTCTCACTGTAAACATGGTTGCTTGGTTTTATTGCATGAATTCCATTTAGTCTGATAATGAAAACTTAGAGCCAGTTATTGGGGAAAAGCTGAAAGATCAGAGAGACAGAGGAACAAGCCACAGCCACTTCTCCTCCAGCCAACTCCTCAGGCCTGTCTTCCTGAATCCTCAGACTGAATGCCTCTCTGTCCTCAGCCAAAAGGGGAAGGGCTCAACTCCTGCCTCCTCCTAGCCTTATCTTTCTTTCTCTTCCCAGCTACCTCACTTCCTGTTCAACTTCCCTAGTGCTAGGATTAAAGGCTTGTGTCACTACTGCCTGGCTGTTAGGCCTTGGATCTCTGCCTCCCCAGTGATGGGATTAAAGGCAAGGATTACCACTCCCTGACCTTCAGGACTAAATCTTGTGGGTGGCTCAGTCCTCTGATTTTCAGGCATACTTCATTAGTTATACAATATATTATCACATATCCTCTATTTGACACAAATAAAAAAGGTTATAACTAATATAAGAAAAAACTATATACAATAGCTATATATAATATATTCAAGCAATAATTGCATCAATAATGTCCAGTCCATTAACAATTGACAAATTCAGAAAAAACACTTCATTATTTTTCATATCTTGGTGAGTCCAAAGGATTGTATCTTAATTACTTTCTATCTGTCTTGTATTGCCAGCTGAAAACTATCTTTTAATATCTTTCAAACTTACACATTTTATACTTCTTAGTGAGTTTTTTTCTGAATTTGTAGTTAAGAAAAACTATAACTATAACTACATTCAACTCCCTCAGAGACCCTGAGAAGGAAATAATATTAACTGAGTAAACAGGAAGTGAAAGGAAGCCACATGTAAAAATGTGAGAAATGACAGAAACATCTGGCTGCCTGGACAGTCACCCAAGGTTCCTCTGCAGTGTTGGAGCATCCATCTTCGGCCTATAGGCCTAGCATATCTGACAGACTCATTTGTGAAACAGGATTTTCTTGAAGACATTCCTACCATGTATTGTCAAGGTTTGGCAGTTCTTTTCTGTGTGTGTGGGTTTCCTGCTTGTCTATTTTGAACAGCATACTGTCAGCAGTCAAGGCAAGGGTAGTTTCTTGCCCAGTGATATAGTTTGGATTCTGCTCTGGTATTTCATTCTCATAACAAACCTCTGTCATTTCTAAAGGGATTACTTGTTACCTATTGCTGAACTTGTTAAGGCTTTAGGCTTGCATTGTCACATGTGTCTATGGATCACTGGAAATGTGGCTAGTCTAATGTAGATATATCAGAAGTGTGAGATAGACTTGATTTTGAAAATTAATTTTCAAAATCAAAAACAGCTTTTTGATTACATGTTGAGTGATAATTTGGTATGCCAGATTAAATTAAATAATCTAAAAGATACAAACAAAGCTCAAAGAAAATATATGAGATATATTTAAGATAAGAGAAAATAGTTCATATTATAAAACTGTAAAAATGTACAATAGTTTGGAAGATGTGGACCCTTAAGAGTTAAAATTTACTTCTATTATGATCTTCTAAAGATCAATGATAGCATGGTAAATATTTCTCCATTAACAAATATAGACACAAATATATTTTCATTGGCTACATTAGAGAAGGTAGGTATGGTGGTTGTGCAAGCATATTGAGGCTGAGGTAAGAAGGTCTCTGAGTGTGAGGCTAGCTTGTGGTTACATAGTGAGTTCTAGGCTAACTTAGGTAACAGAATGAAACCTGGTCAAAGAAAACAAGCAATAGGTATATCAGACATGTTTTCCAGAATGCCAATAAGGAATATCCTAACTTTTAATATGTTGACAGTTAATATTTGACTAAAGGGCCAAAATTGAGCACTATGATAACAGTATAAAGTTAAGGGTTATAAAGATGATATGCAAGAATTTGTTAAATATAGGCTCCTGCAGCCACTCAGTCCCAAGTAAACACACAGAAGCTTACATTAATTATAAATGCTCAGTCATTAACTCAGGCTTATTATTACTAACTAGCTCTTACACTTAAATTCACCCATAATTCTTATCTCTGTGTAGTCACGTGGCTGGGTAGCTTTCCACAGTAAGGCAATCTCATCTTGCTTTCTCTGAATCTGCCTTTCCTTTTTCTAGACTTCTCCTAGTCTGGTCACTGGCCTATACTTTCTGCCTGGCCTCTGGCCAATCAGTGTTTTATTCAACCAGTCTGAGTGACAAATATTTACAGTGTACAAGAGCATCATCCCACAGCAGTTAGAATTATAGGCTTGAAGTCAGTAATTTGAAAAGTAGCAGTTTGGTCTTTCAAGTTTGTCATCATAAGGTAAGAACATTAATTTCTTAGACTTAGAAGGAACTAAGATGCTCTTGGGTGTTTGTGATGTTGGCCTGGAACCTGTTCCAACTGTGTTGACACTTGCCATGGTCCTGTGGGGCCTCTTTTCTCTAGGTTCTCTGTTATGTATGATGCATGCTTCATTTCTTCCTGCTATTCATGTTATGCCTCAACTCACCTCTACTGATACAATTTCCAAGCAAGGATTTCTGCTAAGATGACATGACCTAAATTGATATTGATTAAAAGATCTTTACAGTCACTCTTTTGGTGTTATACTACTCCAAGAAAGTACAAAGATTAGAATTGTGATATAATAAATTTCCATTATTCTGCTTGTATTTCTAAACTGTAAATTAATAACCATGAAAGTTTATACTCTTATTATTGAAGTTAGTGAATGTACTCTTATTATTGTATCACCTATCAATCTAGTTTCTAATTTGCCTTTAATATCTTAGCTGTATTGATTTATTTATTCAGTAGTGTCTACAGTTGTCATTAGAGCAGTATTTTATCCTTGCAACAATCAGTATATATTTATACTTTACCAAATTGAGTCTGTTCTCATGCTGGAATGAAAGGGCTTGGTTTTCTGGAACAGACTCTCAGCTGCAGCACTTTTCTTGTTTTCCCTAGGTATTTTTTTTGTCACTGGAATGTGTCATCTGTCTTGTAGGATATGTAGCAGCATTCATGAATTTGGCTTATTAGGTTCAGCTGTTACTCCTCTCCTGCTGCAGCAGGGATGGTTGACAAAGTGTCCAGATATTGTTGCCTATACACTTCAGGATTAAAATTCCCATGGCTGAGGATAACTACTGCTCTGAGACAGTAACTTAATTTTCTCAATGTAGTTTATTCTTTTCACACAAGCATTAGTGATACCTTATTATCTGTGGGGCTTTTGTGGATTTGTTTTAGTGTTTTTCCTTGGAGTAAATGCCAGGATTTCTGTCTCTAAAGGACAGGAATATGGGAGAGGTTGCTTCTTCATAGATAAAATAGACTTACTCAACTTGACCTCCTCCTGGCTGCTTTCCTCCTGCCCAAAGCTCCCAAGCTTTCCCTGGAAAGACTGAATGTTTCTTTACCTTGTTCTCCAGCTGCAGTGGTCCAGCTAGTGACCTCTTTAACCTTCATCAGTCAACTCACATCTGTTCATTTCTGGTTTCTGGAATATTGTCATTTCCTTCTGTGTGTGGCTGAAGGTTTCCGCCTTTCTGTTTTCTTGCTGTCATTTGTAGAGCGCTTGCAATGGAAGAGTGGAAGCAGATGCCTTCTTTTCATCTCTTTTAAAATAGCAAACCCTGGCAGAGTTCTGTATTTCAATTCACTCATCTCATGTATGGAGATGGTACCTTCTGACTGCTCCCACTGGTTCCCTTCTCTTCTAGAGCTCACTATCCTGGAACCCATACAGTGTGGAATGCAAAGATGACAGGGAAGAAGCTTTGGTCCTCTGAAGATTTTAGCACCATCAACAGTGATGATGGTGCTGGCTGCTGGGGTCGCATATTGAACCAGAATTATATCAATGGCAATATGACCTCGTAAGTTATTTACAATTTTGGGGGGCTTTTATTATATGAATTTAGAAAATACAATAAGTAGAAACTTATAATGAACCATTGTATTTTTATATCCTAGATTCAAGGTTGTAAACATTTGCTTTATTGACTTAATCTACATATGCCTAGTATTTGTCTAATCCTTCTTTACTACCTTTGAGAAGAGTCTATTTAACTAAAGTTGGGTTTATTGGAGTATAGTTTATTCAGGCAGTGCAATGATTTTTGATAATTTACACATATTTTAAATAACTTTATGTCATGATATTATACTATCATATTTTAGTATTTATATCTAAAACATAAGGATATTTTCCATATGGTATATCATTTTCATAAATATGACTATATTCAAATACTTCTAATTCTTAGTCTTTATATTTTTAAAATGTCATTTATAACTTTTGTCTATTTTAAAGAAAGATATAGAACAGGTCTGTGCATTCTATTTAGCAGTTTTGGATTGTTACCCCCCTTCTTTTCATAATGACCTTAAAACGAACGAACAAACAAACAAACAAACAAACAAACAAAAAAAAACAGGACAGTAGTCTTTAGCTGGTAGCTACTTCTGCTCTGTGTGTCCCACTTCTTATAGGATCTCTTAACTTTATCTAACTCTTCACAAAACCAAGTTTGTAAAGAACAGTACAAGCCCTTTTATTCTTACGCGAAATACTTCCTAAATGATTCGATGATAGTTTAGGAGTAATTATATACAGATTAGCCTCATAAACTAATTATGTCTAATAAAAGCAAAGCAGTATATATACTTTTGTGGTGGCTTGTTTGATGTTAGGATAATGCATATTCATTGCAGACAATTGAGACAATGAAGATGAGTACCAAGTAAGATAAAGCTGCCTATTGTGTTGCCATTCTGAAATAATGGTCCTTAAAACATTCTCCTATTTTTATATATTTTTAAATAATAAATTGACACCTTGGTATATGGCCTTTGAGTAAGCTGCTTCTCACTTAGTAGGGTATTAGGACTTTTTCTCATGTTAAATATGTTTTTACTCCATCTTTTTTTCTTCCTATGTTTTTTGTTTGTTTTATTTTGTTTTTGAGACATGAACTTTCTATATCTCTCAGGTTGGCCTTGAACTCTATGTTCTTGTACTCTTTGAACACTTGCTCAGCCTTTTGAATGCTGAAATTATAGGCATACACCATCACATCCAGGTGCTTATCATACCTCCATATATTCTGTCACATAAAAAAGTATTTCCTAACTATGCCCTGTCTTAAGACATCCTGCAATGCTTAATATACTGATTTCTAGGCAGCTGCTCAGACTTTCAGGGTCCTAGTTCTTAAATATTTGTACTCAAGGCAATTCTGATGATGCCCAAGTTTGGAAAACACTAGTGTATAAGAGGATGCCAGTCATGTGTGACCCAGATCATGAGAACTCTTATGATGTCCATTGATAGTGTGTATGCTTTTAATTAGCATTATTACTTTTACTTTCTATTGAAGTAATGAGGAGGCTTAGGTTTTCTAAGAGAGCCAGATAGCTTTGTGTCTTAGGAGAACACTTGGTCAGGGAAATGAAATCCTCTGGGTGGGTGGTGTTTGTTTTTTCAGCTGTAAGGAACCCAGCCAGGTATGAAAAACTTAGGTTTCATGCTTGAATTTTCTGAGAACTGTAGGGTCACAACTCTGTTCCTGGAGCTCAGTATGTGCTGCAAATTATTAGTGTCTGTCATCTGAAAAGGGCTGTAAACAGGCCAGCAAGCTATTTCAGTTAGTACCTCAGCGGAAGCAGGAATAATAGAGGCTCCAGTTGTGTCAATACATCTAATCCTCCCAGCTACCAGGTGCTTCAGATACAATCATCCTTTTCCATTCACAGGTGAGGGAACAGTGGCCAACAAAGGTTAGGTTGTGAAGTCCTGATTTGAACTCAGACAGTCTAAGAGTTCCTGCTGTCACACTGCAGCAGTTCCATGTCAAGTTCATTGCCGTTATATTGTGAAATGGGGAATTAGGAAGGCTGTCAGTGGGAGAGCAGTTATAGATGAGCTTTTACTTGTAATTGTTTCAAAGTTTGGACATGTCAAGCATGATTTATTTTTTGGCTTGGTGACTATTATCATTAAGCAGAATTCTTGTGTGTGTGTGTGTATGTGTGTTATATGAGAATATATACATGTGTGTTTGTATGTGTGTGTTACTTTTAATTCTCTGGTTCACCATTAAAATGCTTAGATGAACACTGAACTGGAATTTTAAAGATGAGAGTGAACTGTGGCAACGTATATTTTGTTTGGGGTACTTATGTTCATTTACATATAATTATGAAAGATATTTACTCCAGTCTTTTATTTATGTTTTTATTACATAGTAGTTTGGTGTTTTTTCTTTTTCAACCTAATGTTTTATAGTACAATTGCTTGGAATTTGGTGGCTAGTTATTATGAAGAATTGCCTTATGGGCGGAGTGGATTGATGACAGCCCAAGAGCCATGGAGTGGGCATTATGTAGTAGAGTCTCCTATCTGGATATCAGGTATGGATGTTAGATTCTGTCTCTTCTCCCTAGATTTTTTTTTTGAGAGATAGACCAGAAAGCACCAAAGGAGGAACTGTCCATGCTTTAAATGTGTGATTATTTTCTAGTGTTTTTATAATACTATTTTGGGTAACCTGACTGCTTTCTGCATTTTATACTTGATTATCCTAAGATCAGGCCCTTGAAAAGGAGAAGGAAAGAGAGGGTGGAGAACAGCATAGAAAAAGGGGATGTCTGGTCTTGGATACAAAGGTAATCATGTAAGTATGATTCCAAATCATGATAATAGCTGATGGAATGAATATAGTTAGAAATGTTCAGGTAAGCTAAGCATGTCTAGAAGTTTTGCAATTATTCTCTTGTATCAGTTCCATTTTATTGATTGTACTAAACCAAGTGAATAATATTAGATGACTAATAACAATTAAAATCATTAAATCAAAGAAAATATAAACATTATGTGAAATAGTACGATGCAGTCAGAAGTTTCTAGCCTCATCTAGCCCCAGCATCCTGACCCACCCACAGCCACTTTGAAAGGCTCATATTAATTACAAACTGTTTGTCTCATGGCTCAGGCACATTGCCAATTACCCCATGTAACTTAGCCCGTTTTTGTTAATTATGTATTGCCACATGACTCTGTGGCTTTTCCTGTGTCTTATTATGTCTTGCTTTCTGGGAGGCAGCCTACAGTGTCTTCTTGACTCCACCCTCCTTCTCTTTATCCCCTTGAATTTTCTACCTGTTTCTAAGCTACCTTGCCATAGACCAAAACAGCTCCTTTATTAACAAATGGTAACAAAGTATATTTGCAGCATATAGAAAGACATCCCACATTATTTCCCCCCTTTTTTTCTAATCAAAAATAAAGGTTTCAATTATAACATAGTAAAATTACATATAGCAAAACAGTTATCAAGCAATAATTACAGTTACAATATCTACTCTATTTATATTTAGCAAAATTAAAAAATAATTCTACCATCTATCCTATTTTTATGAGGCTAAAGTTTCATATCTAATTTACCTTTTATTATAACTAAGAAAATCTATAATTATAATTATCTAATCTTCAGCTCCATCAAAGACCACAGAAGGATATAATATTACCTGAGTAAGGAAGGACATTGTAAACAACTTCCAAATTCTAAAAATGACAGAGACTTCTGAACAGTCACCCAAAGTTTCTTTGTAATGTTAGGACATCCATCTTCAGCCTACAGGCCTAGAGTCTTTGACAGAAGTAGGAAATTTGAAGGAATGTTCTGTCTGCCATGGCAAGGTTTGTCAGTTGCTTCTCCTTGTGTCCTATAGAATGTTTGGCAGTTTTCTCAGCGAAGCAGGAACCTGAAGGACTGTCTGGGCTTGTTCTGCCAAGTTCAGTGGCCATTTTCCTATGGGTCCTGCACGTCCAGTTTATACTACATATTGTCAAGTAGTCAGCAGTCAAGGCAAGAACAGTTTCTTGCCCAGTGGCTAATCTTTGCCACAAAGAAAGTAAATTCCATGTGGAGTTTCTTCAATGCCCATTATCCTCTTGAAGTATATTGGTGCTTCAGGTGCAGACATGTCTCACTGTTTAAAAAAGTCTAAGTTCTTAAAATCTTTTCAATGTCATATTCTGTAAATCTTTGAAGTGTTTGATGATTACCTATCTAATTGAAATATATCTTTGTATATCTAAAAAATCTAAGATGACTGTAAGTTTGATTATCATAGATGATTAACTATTAATCTGTGGTTCTTAACTAAACATTACAATTTTAAAGGAATTGAATAAACATAATATCTTAAATAAAAGTAAAAATATACATACAGTGTAACAAAATTAACCTTAAATTTGTATCAGTAAACTAAAATTCATACCAACATAAAGTATTTTGAGATAATAGTTGCTTTTGGATCAAAGTAGATTAAATAATCTTTTTAAAATCATTTCTATATCATATCCCCTTTTTCCCTAGAAATCAATTCACTAGAACTATTAACCATTTATAAAATGAAAACAAACATTTATAAATACTATTTTGGGAATTTGGGCATAGCTTTCCATAAACTACTTTCTTCTGAGTGGGCAATCACTGGCAATCTTATGACGATCCTGAGAAAATTCAGAATCATGGTTAAATGTTGGCTGTAGTAGTCTGTGAGGTTGCATCATCTCAGCCAGTTGCCTTCAGGGGGTCTTGGTCAATCCAACCATATTAGTGACCCATAGCTTCTCATTTTCTGTGGAAACAAAAGCAGAACCTCTTTTCCAAAGTAACATCTCTTTAGACCCAAATTTCAAAGTCAAGATACCTTTAAAATATGTGTTTTGGTTTAGCTTATCAGCTTTTACAATCAAATGTCTTTCTGCAGTTAGCACATTAACAGTTAAAACATTAAAAGAATATACAATAATATACATAATCCACTTTGTGTATTTTCCATCTTTATATGACTTATATTTTTATTACTGTTTTTCTAAGGATTTTCTCTACTTTCTTGGCAAGAGTAACTTAGTTTTGCACTTTGGAAAAGAAATGTACAATCAC